>VZSZ01006948.1:472247-499397 GCA_013398815.1 Ibidorhyncha struthersii | reverse complement strand
CCTCCTTGGTGATGTTGATGTAGAAGCAGGTGTCGGATGCTGCCATGATGTGCCGCGGGCCGGGATTCAGCAGGATGCTCTTGTTCTCCTCCCTCCGGATGCCGATCAGGCAGACGCCGTACCTGTGCCGAGAGCACAACATGGGCATTCACAGCTGGAGAAAAGCCCCTTCAAGGCCTTGTCCCTGCATGAAGGGTCTCACAGCACGCTCCAGCCCCAGCCCCGAGCCCCCAGGGACACAGACTGGCAGATACACCCTGCCCGTCACCCCCTGCCCTCACTTCTTGTGCGCGTGGAAGGCGGCGTAGGTGAAGCTCTTCCCCTCGTACTCCATGAAGAACTTGCTGTCGCCCATGCGGATGTGGTAGACCTCGTTGCCCGAGCAGCGCCCGTACATCCGCTGCCACTGCTCCGGGGACTCCTGACCCTCCCTGCAATGACAGCAGCAGCGTGCGTGCCAGGATGGGACATCCCCCACGGTGCTGGGAGAGGACCCCTCCACTGTGCCGGGATGGGACCTGCCCTGGTGCTGGCACAGGGCCCCCCTGGTGCCGGCACAGACCCCAGCACGCCAGTCAGCTCCCGGGGCAAAGCCGCACGGCAGGAGTGCTAATAAGCATCGAAGCTGCCATTTGGACCGACAGCGGTGAGATTATGGTGACATGTTCCCGCGAGCTGTTGGTGTTCGCAGGCTGAGGATGAGCTTGTTTCCATTTCTGATTTTAAGTGCCTTTTTATTTAATGGGGGCTCCCAGGGGGCACGGAGGCAGGGTTCGGAGCTCGTGCTAGCAAATAGCTCTGAGCATGGGGCAGGAGTCATCTGGGGATGATGTTTCCTAACTCTTTTGATGTCACATTACCCAAAATTCAGACATTTCTGACTGGTCAAGGGGCGCAGGACCCACACCACCGCTTTACCGGGCTGGCAGAGCTCCTTCAAGCTGTGCTCTGTATCAACTTGCCAAATGTCCTCTGGGGTCTGAGTTTGCAAGGGCTGTGAATTAACCTTCCCTCCAGCGGGACCATGCCGGTATAAAGAAGACATTTTATGCCCAGTCTCTGGAAAGGTGCTGTTGGGCAGCCCGTCTGCACTGCTGTTTTTCCACTACAATATTGGCTTTCGCTCCCAACCTGGCTGGGGGTCCCAGGTCCCAACGTACTCCCCCAGACCCTCACCCTCCTCCCTTTGGGGGGGCCCGGAGCCCCCCCCCACCAGCTCTGCCACCCCTCCATGCTCAGGCAGCTGCGGCGAGGGCAGGCAGGGGTGGGCAGGGGCAGGACTCACTGGCCGCGGGAGGTGTGCACCAGCAGCGTGATGAGGGTGGAGGTGGCGGGGCAGACGCAGTTCAGCGCCAGCATGGCGTATTTGCACTCCTCTTCGCAGACGACGTGATCTGAAAGGCAGAGGGGATGGTCACAGCCAGGTTCTTTGGACAGCAGTGCCTGGGGATGCGGTGATTTTAGGGTGGTGGGGAGAGCTGGGTGCTTCCTCCTCCTGCCAGTCCAGGAGGGCTTTCAGCCGATCAACAGCACATGGGGAACACCACGAATGGGATTAACGCAGGCAGGAAAACAGGGATGCAGGCTGGAAAACAGCCAGGTGGACACCAGCCCACCACCATCATGCGGACACACACCCGGGCACACGTGGCACTGGCGTGCCCACCCGCAAGCCCACCCCGGGCAGCCCGAAGCCAGGTCTCCCCAGGGCTCAGGCGTGTTGCTGCAGGCTTTAGTGTGCATCCTGACAAAGGGGCTGGCAGCCCTACAATATCTTCCAGCAACTGGGAGGAGTTCTCAGCACAAGGTCATGGACTCCTCCGAGATGGAAACACTGCTGGACACACGCATGATGGCAGGTAAGACAGTCCAGACCAGGGAAGCGAGCGGTGCTGCCCTCTGATGCTCAGCCCCTCCGACTCACCGGCAAACTTCACGTGAAACTTGTTTTCAGGTTTTAGGATCTGAACGTAGAGAGGACAGTTTGGAGCAAAATCTTTCACAGCCCAGGCTCTCAGGATGGTCTGGTGGTCCTAGGCGAGGAGAAGAGCAAGAGGTACTTGTCTGATGGCTTATTTTCCCCAATGCTTCTACACCCGGGAGGAACTGCAAAGCACCCAGCCACTGCGGGGTACAGCACGGGCTCCTCCAACACCCACTGCGAATGGGGGATAACCTCCCTCCCCTGCTCCCCAAAACCCAGCACCAACGGGAAACTGGGACAGCAGAGGGAAGGGGAGCCCGCAGGGGCTCAGCTGGCTGTGTGCTGCCACGTGTCCCCGTGCTGTCCCTGTGCCACCTCTGTGTTGCTCTGTGCCTGCCCACGGGGATCCTTCAGCAGCTTCGTCACGAGCAGGAGTGCCCAGTGCCAAAGGAGTGAAGGGCCACGCAGCGCCTTGGCTGCAGGGAGGGAGCGCGGCACCCTCTGCTCCCCACGTTAGCACCTGCAGAAACGACCCCTCCGGTGGGGCCGCACGGGCTCAGAACGGCATGGGCAGACAGGAGCCACCACCACAGCACGGGCAGTGTCCCTGGCACTGGCTGGCAGCAAGAGCTGTCCCTGCTGCCACCTCCTCCCTCTCCCAGGGCTCCAAAACTAAGATCACAGAATCACAGAATCACAGAAAGGTCAGGGTTGGAAGGGACCTCTGGAGATCATCTAGTCCAACCCCCCCGCCAGAGCAGGGTCACCTACAACAGGTTGCACAGGACAGCGTCCAGGCGGGTTTGGAATGTCTCCAGAGTGGGAGACTCCACAACCTCTCTGGGCAGCCTGTGCCAGTGCTCCACTACCCTCAAAGTAAAGAAGTTCCTCCTCATGTTAAGATGGAACTTCCTATGTTCAAGTTTGTGCCCATTACCCCTCGTCCTATCAATGGGCACCACTGAAAAAAGACTGCTCCCATCCCCCTGGCATCCTCCCTTCAAGTATTTGAAAGCATTAACAAGATCCCCCCTCAATCTTCTTTTCTCCAGACTCTTCCCAGCAAAGTCCGTGCCCAGGCTGGGGGTTTGGGGGTGAGCTGCCCCAGGGCATGCGGGGTGCACAGCACTCGAACCCCACGCTCTCACCCTGGCTGCCGCCCAGCGCGCTCCTGTGCCACACAGAGGCAAGATGCCGTGATCACCCCGGTCCCTTCCAGCCCGAGTATGCCACCCCCCAGGCCTGGCTTACCGCCGCAGTGCGGTCCACCTCATTTCGGCTGCTGAGAATGAAGCAGGCTTCTCCGTTGTCCATCCTGCAAACGGAGAGCAGCGACCCCATGAATGGCATGAGCCAGCAAACCCAGGCATCTGCCCGTACCAGCCGGGGCGCTGCCAGCCCCCTCCGAGACCCCAGCGAAGGCATGCAGAGAAGCCCATCGTCATGCATCTGGGCTGACATTACTGGGGACCCTCCTCTGCCGCTCCAAGGCCCGCGGGCAGCACGGCCGGACCAGCCTCGCCGTGGATGTGCAGCATGTCCCTCCGCTCACTTGGCTCTCATGAGGTCCTGGTCCTTCAGCGCAGAGCCCTGGAGGTAGATCACTCGCTGCGACCACAGAGGGATCTGCAGGACCCGCCGCACCTGGATATCCATTTCTGTTGGGCAGAGTATCACCACGTAGTAATCCTGAAAGAGAGAGGCTCGCGTGGGTCGGCAGGTCCCGCATGCGCCTGCCGCAGCGAGCTGAGGAACGGGGCTTTGCCGCCCGAGCGAACCGCTCCTCTGGGGCTTCTGATGCTTGTTCCCATGTGTGCCACCCCCTGCCCCTGCTCGAGGGCCCTGCAAGGGTCTTGGAAAACACATCAGCAGCTTCCCCACTCCGCTCTGCATAACAAAGTCAATGCGGGCGCATCTCCACGCCCACAGCAAAGTGGAGCCTCCTGCAGTTCCAGAAACAAGCAGGATTTTAAAGCCTGAATGTGTGGAATTGAGGTTGGGCGATGGTAATGAAGCATATGTGAGTTTTGGAATGAAATGCAAATCTGAAACATGTCTGTGATGCTCTCGTCCTGGGGAGGTGGAAAGGCACAGTCATTTTCTTGAAGATCACTTTTTATGTGGGGATAATCCAGGTAGAGCTGGGCAAATCCCACTGAGGTTTAGCAATGACACGTTCTGTTTCTGTCTGACATTCTTCATTCAGTAAAGACATCCTTACTGAATCTAGTCCTTCTGGGCCCTCTCCGTGTGCTCACACAGTGCTGTAACAGGTCTGGCCAGAAAATGGGGCAGAGAGAGCCCCACCACTGAGATGAGAAAGTGAGGTGGTCCTGGGGTACCACTTGTCACCTCTCCTTGGCCAGTGCTGGGCTGGATGGCTTTTATCTTATTCTTTGCTACAGCCACTGTAGCTGGGCAGGGCACTCACCACCAGCAGCGACCCGGCCGTGCCCAGCAAGGCTGCAAGCCCAGCAAGGGCAAGCATTGACCAAGAACATGAGAACATGCCTGTTCCTCACCTGCAGGCGCGGGTGGGCGTAAAACTCATTGAGGAAGTCCATGAGGAGATCAATCTTGAGGGAGCTGACACAAAGGACGACGTGTTTCTCCGTCTGGGCACGGTGACGGCTGTAATTGCCACCCGACTTCTGCCGCTCCATCCACAGGTAGACGAGCTCCTCGAACTGCAAACGAAGGCAGAGAGCTGACGTGCCCATCGGCGGGGCTGCCCAGCTGCAGGCTCTGCGTCCCTCTCCATCCTCGGCCACATGGATCTAACCTGGAGCGGCAGCACAACCAGGGCGACGCAAATCATTATCACGACGAGGAGCTGGGAAGGCCAGATCTTTGGTGTCACGTCTCCGTAGCCCACGGTGGAAAAGGTGACGATGCAGAAATAGAAGGACTTGAAGAGGGAGAGCTTCTCACCTGCTCTTTCTAAATGCTGGATGCCACAGGTCCTGAAGGGAGAAAGCACACATCACAGTGAGTGCTTCCCTGTCCGGGAGACAGACAGTGCCCGTAGCTCTTGCTGAAGTCAGTGGGCAACCCTAGAAGGTGACTTACACCCATGTCCACGGAGGAAATTTGTCTGTAACACACTGTCAGCATCAGCAGTGGATTTATGTCACCAACAGAAATTATACAGCTAGTGGCACTTACAGATGAAGGAGTTAGTTTGATGTGGTTGCTCACCAAAGCAGCATGGGGCAGTCTAGCTCCTGGGTGATGGGTCATGATAAGACCACGCCACGGACAGTATGTTGAACATCACCTGGGGGCTGCCCTTGCGTTGCAAAAAAAACAAAATGTGGAAGCAAGCAGCTGTCCCAGTAAGGCTCTGAGGGGTACTCAGCCCATGGGAAGGGGGGATGGGCTCCGGCAGGCAGGAGGCACATCCCGGCGCTCGCTCCCGGCCCTGTGCAAAGCCGTGCCACAGAGCCGTCTCACTCCCCACAGTTAGGCAAGCAGCACAAAAATCCACAAACCTACAGTTTCAAAGTCATTTTCCTAAACACAAGTCATCCCAGACCCAAACTGTAGCCCTGCCACATCCGCCAAGAAACACGTCCATGGCCCTGGCAGGCAGGAGGTGCCACGGGCAGGGAGCACTGATGAGCTCCGAAATTGCATTAGTCATTCACATCAGAGGATCGTCTTTATTGCCAAAGACTCATGAGCCTAAAAGCTTCATTTCCTGTTGTTCAGCAACTTAATGGTATTATATGCTTCAAATCCAGACCAAGGGAGCCAGAGGAAGATTCAAGAAGCCTAATTCAAAGCTAAGTACCCAGTGATGACAACTGACTCCTTTATAAAGAGATGCCCTTGTTGTTGGCAATGTGCAGGTTAAGGGCCCAGTTAATTAGCAGAAGCCCCAGTGGCCTATTACACAAACGAGCTCAGCAGCCATGGTAACTTGGTGGGAAGAAGAGCACAGTCAGAGCCAGCGGGTGCAATGGCTCCTGGTGAACGAGCCGTCACACGCGTCCGAGCCCGCGTCCCCGCGGGAAGCTGCTGTCCCTGCTCTTGACCCTGCAGCACTCCCAGCCCTGCTCTGAGACTCGGGTCCGCGTCACCCATCTCCCTCCGACGACACTCTCATCCTCACACGCGCCCATTAAAAAGTTTCTGTTAAAATCATATAATTAGGGAGGATAATTAGTTTCTAAAATAGGAATTGAAGTTCCCAGTGCTCAGTGCATTGGGGAATGAAGCAAGGCAAGCAGGCGCCCAGCGCCGGGGGCTGGCGGTACAGGGGGTCCTCCCATAGCTCCAGCAGACGTGGCTATGCCCAAGCCAAAACCCATGGACACACGCGGAAACCTGGGGCACACTCCTTGCCACGGCTCCCCTGGTTCCAAAACTCAGCCCAAGGACCTGGGACTTGTCCCGTTAGCGAAGGAAGGGTGCCAGAGGCTCGGGAGTCCAGTCCCATCAGCAGTCCTGAATAGTTATGCTTTCCTCAGTGCACACAAACCTCTCAGGCTGAAAAGTCAGGCTAGAAGACCCTGCCTAAAGGCAGAACCTCCTCTGGCTTCCCAAATCACCACGTTATGTCCTGGCAATGCCACTGCACCGCAGCTGGGAAGGTCCCAGCCCCCCTCCCTCTCCTGGAAGCCCTGCGAGAGCCCAGCTCCACCAGTCATCTCTGGGATGCGCAAAGTTGGTTTCCCTGGATGAAGAAGATGGTTTTGTGAAACGAAGAGCAACACTCACCCCGTGAAAACGAGACACAGGAGGGTGCAGATCAGAATGAGCACCTGGTTAAACATTGCCGACTGGGTCCTTTGTATGGCTCGGTGCAGGTCGTTCTGGGAAGAGAGGAGAGGGCTCTCACCAGCTCAGAGAGGCTGCGGGTAGAGTACTCCTCCAAGTACCAACCACTGTCTTGCTGCTCCAGCAATGCCCCCCCAGATGAAGGTCAGGCCAGACTTTGGCAATTGAAAAGGGATGTGCATTTCTGTGAGCAGGTCTGGGCTCTGCTGCCGGGACAGACAGCTCGAGTGGGCACGCAGCAATGGCTGGAATAGCTCGTCCTGCTGTAACACCATATCCCAGGGACAGCTGGATGCCATCCCTGTCCATACACAGCCAACAGAGCCAACGTGGCTCTGACAGCGAGGGACTCCTGCTCAGGTGCACAGCACAGCATCACCAGCTGGTAAAGCCTCACCTCCCACCAACCCCGGCACGGCTGCAACGCGCTGAGCACCCAAAACCTGCCCGAGAGCTGGCGGCAGGCAAGGACCCCCCTCCTGGCCACGCCACCCTCGGCGTTCCCCGGGCAGAGGGATGTAGGGCGAAAGCGGTGGGATGCGTCTGGGCACTCACAATCATGTTCTCCAGGGCATACTTGGCAAGCCAGCAGTTCAGAAACACAGGGATGAACAAATTCCGCAAAGGAGGCCAGAATATCTACAAAAGCAAGAGTTACTCGCACAAAAATCCATGCTCTTTATCAAAAAAAAAGCTATAAACAGCCAATTTAAGCCCTGTCAGGAAGGGTCCATCTCCAAACTAAGCACCGGCCTCGGCAGAGGCTGCCACCGAAAGTGGCCCCACTCCCTCGGCTGCAGCGCAGCAGCTGAAAACACAGGATGTTTTGGGGATAACAGTACAGAGAAAGTCATTATGCTGAAAAATATTGAAGAAAAAAAATTCCTGCCAGCTTTAAAAACTACTTGGCAAGACATCCATTTTTCTTTATTTCACCACCAAAACTACACGACTTATTAAACTTAAAGACGCTTTAAAACGTCACTGGGAAACACTCACCGTGATAATAAATGGCACTGTGTTGATCATCTCAAGGATGAACGAAATGCGAAAAATCTGTTCCCAGATGTTCCCCTGAGGAATTAAAAGCAAATAATAATTAAACAAGCTTTACAGTCTGCCACAGGACAATTAAAAGCTCCCACTCTGCCACAGACCCTGCTAGATGGGGGAGCTACGCCAGAGCAGCCAGAAGGATGCTCCGGTTTGCCTGCAGTGCTGGTGGCAGGCACGCTGCAGTGGGTAAAACCTTCCCAAACTGTTCAGTCTTTTCCACAGCCACGATGTCCCTCTGTCCGTCACTGCTGCTGCCCAAAGCCGGGTGACAACAATGCTTTGTGCAAGGATGAAGAACGAGAGTGACTGACACAGATCGCTGGCACTCAAACCAGGCGGCTGACACAGGGGCTGAGTCTTTGCTGCCGACCATCCCAGGGACCCCAAGAAGATGCCATTTGTTAAGGTCACTTTTCTTGGCCATTTTAAGGGGCTTTCATCCAAAGGAGTCAGCCTGTGCCTCTCCCTGTCTGGCTTGGAGCAGTGCCTGCTACCTCCGGAGGCAGCAGACCTCGGCACAAGCAGGGGTCAACGCTGCTGAGCTCAGCTCCAGGTCCCCAACCTTCAGAAACTCAGCATGCGCCAAGCTGCCCCCCCCTAAAAAAAGCATCGACCCTTTGTAAAACAGGTCTGAATTTAAAGGAAGGTGGAAAAAGAAGAGCTCTCCCAGCTCTGCTCTGCCAAACACTTATCCAGCGTCCTGAGGGGGACTGAGAAAGGAAACCAGCCACAGCCAGCTGAGACATCGCCGAGACAAACGTCCTCTCAGGACTTCAGGCTTCAGACAGCTCAAAGACAGAGAAATGGATTCACGCCGGGGGGTCGGGCCCAGACTGCACATCACCGTCCACCACCTGCCCCGGGGCGCTTACCTTGTAGCTGAGATAGATGAGCAGCATGGTCTCCAGAAAGCTGATCAAAGCGATGCTGACCTGCGGAGACAGACAGGCAAAGGCTGCTGAGGGCTCGTTCCACGCATCGCCAGTCGCTCAGAGCTCAGAGCTCTGCCCTGTGCCGTGAGGAGCCCGCGGGTACCGCAGACACAAGCTCTCCCTGCACCCGTTTGGGTTAGACGTATGAGCACCTGCAACGGGCGTGCAGGCAGCCCCTGACGGGCGCTCAAGCCTCCTACGAGCCATTCCCCAGGCAGCTGCCCAGCCTGAAAATAACCCGTTACCGGTACAGCTGCATCCAGGCTGGGGAGGAACTGAGGCAGCCTCATGATTTTATCTTCCTACGGCTTCTCCTCTCCTATCGGTCCCTGGGATTTTCACCCAGGGCCATGTTGTTGCCCCCAGCAGAAGCCCCAGCTCAGTTTCTGCTCACCCAAGAGAACCTGTTGCCCCTCGCTGTTGCGGGCAGCGGATGCACAGAGACGCGCTGGCGGCACAGCCCAAACCCCAGCTCCTGCTCTGCTCCTGCTCTGCTCCTGCTCTGCTCCTGCACGACCATGCCCCAGGTCTGGGCACTCACCTGCACAGCCCACAGCGGCATTTTTCTATCCACCCAGAAGATGTGTGACCTGCAAAGAAAATTCAAAATGGATCTAAGCTGTCGCCCAAGCAGCAGTGCCTTTACCCCCCACTGAATGCACCACTGATGCAGGATCCAGCACAGCACTGGTACTGGTGTTCCTCACTGCATATTTTGTCCAAGCAGCCTCTGCACTGGGAATAAGCCGTTCCCAAGTGCATGGCCACAGGCATTTGTCAATTGATTTGATCCTGGGATGCTGCTCCGCATCCCTTGAGCAGCCCCGTCACCAAGAAATGGCCACGGGCAGCTGCCAGCACCAGCCGCATCCAGCACCGCATTCCCGCACCCCGGCAGAGCCAGACCGCAGCACTGGAGCAACTCCCCACTCACCAGTTTATCTTTGTGGACTGGTTGAACGTCGTGTAATTCTGCTTTTCGCATTCCCAGCTAGGAGAAGAGGAAGACAGAGCAGGGGGAAGCAGTCAGTGGCGGGGGAGGAAGGAAAAGGGGTGCTGGCGTTGACTCCCCGGGCTCATGGTGTGCCGCCGCGGTGTCCCGATGCTGTGGGGGGACTCCGGACAACACTCCCACAGGTCCAAACGCACACTGGTGCCTATAGTGGGGGCTTTCCACAGGAGTCTGTCTCACCCGGCCAGTTTTTAACATCTTATTACTGGAGAATAAGACCTGTCACGTGCTTCAGCCTGTACCAGAGATGCTGCGAATTGTTGATACTCTCCGGGCACGGGGCTCCCTGCGCACAGTGCTCGAACACAGGGCTGCAGCTGGGAATTACCGGGTTACAATTAGCAAAAGCTGCTGAGCTTCGGCTACTGGCACAAGGCTAGCTGGGCTCCCCGCAGCCAGCCAGGCAGGCAGCGCAAGCCACACTCTCCCCTGCCTTGCTGCGAGGGATGCGTTCCCACTGGCCAGCCTTTATTTTGCCACACACCCTCAGGAAAGCGGACTGCCCTGAACCGCAGCTGGGCTAAACCTGGCCAGGATATGCTTAATTCCAGCCACGTTTAACTCTTACGGATTGGAAACCACTTCTGGACCTGGTAGTCTGCAACCTTTACAAAGAGAAAATCAAATTGCTAATTCTCCTAGCTCTTGAAAAAACGCCACACTATATGTGAGCTAAACAAAGCAAGGACATATTAAAAATAGGCTTATACTGAAACCCAGAGCAAAGCTGATGTATGCAATCATCTGTCACCTGGGGGATCTAAATGGCAAAACATATTTCCTTCCCAAACACTTAAATGGGATTGAGCATGTGTCTTCAAGGGCGTCAGGATTCAGAAAACACTTGCACGGTGATGCCCTCTAATCATGAGCTCTTGCCTGTGCCTGAAGGCCACGCTGCACCCTGCCCGTTAGACAGCATTTGGAAATGAACACGATGCTCAATTCTTCCACTGCCTTCCTTCCGTGCACCCTGCAGGGCCACTGGATGCCCAATGCCTGTCCACGGGGTTTGAGCAGGGAGCAAAGCCCACCAGACTGGTAAGTTTGGCTAAACTACCAATTCAAACAGCTGGAGTGAGAAAAACCATCCATCGCGCAGCTTCACACCCGCCGTGAGCGGCTGCCACCGCGGCTGCGCTCCCATCGCGCGGGGCGGTGTGGGGAGCCCGGCGGCAGCGGCACTCACCAGCCTATGCCCTCCTCCGGGTTGTCGAGCAGGACGCGGACGATGTACAGGAGGCAGGTGAGCAGCTTCAATGAGAAGTTGAAGAGACGGATCCTCAAGCCTGCGGCAGAGAGCGGCACGGCGTGGGGCAGGCAGCGCACCCCAGGCACCCCATGGACCCTGTGCACACCATGCACCCCATGGACACCATGCACCACAGACACCCCCTGCACCCCGCAGCAGAGCCTTTTTGGTTTCCCCGAGCTTCGCAGGGCCCCTTGCACCACGGGACCCCACTGAGCCCCAGGGGAGCTGCAGGAGCCCCAGGGCAGCGCGCAGATGTTGCTCACCCTTTGCCCGGGGCTCTGCACATCCTGCCCAGTGGCCAATATACAGGAGACTAATACAGAAATAAATAACGATGAGTCAGCTCCTTGCTGGCCCCAATAGATGCGAGAGACAAACAAGGGAGCTGCTGGAGTGTATCCCCCTCATTAGCAGGCATCCATTAAGAAGCATGAGACAGGCAGGGCCGGGGCCCCGCTCCGCTCGCCACGCTGCAAACAGCTCATGGGAGAAGGGACAGCGAGCAAAAGCTGCTGCTTTATCCACTCTCCCTCCCCAGCCCGTTCATCGGGTTATTACTCAAATTACAAGTGAGAAACTCATCACATTTTCATTAAAAACTTCCCCGTGGACACCCTGTTGTGCTGCGCTCCAGCTTTTTAACAAGACAACAGGATGCAGGAAGGAAAAGAAAATGTGAATTTATAAATTAACAAGCGGACTCCCTCCAGACAGCTAATGACATCTCAGAGAAAGAAAATAAAAACACCATTAGTCAAGTGGAGGCTGATCCGGACGGCTGAAGCAGGAGCGGGGTAACTCACCACCAGCCTCGGCTGTCCCCACAGCCGCTGACCTCCCTGCGGGCACGGGGAGCATCAGCAGCTCTGTGCCAGGGACATTTGCTCCCCGACCCCCCCAGGCAGCTCCTGATGCCCACCCTGCTCCCGGCCAATTTGTCCCAGCTGGTTCCCGTGCTGTGTTTGTCCCCAGCAAGCAGCGGTGGCAGGCAGCATCCCTTCCTCCCCGTGCAACCACGTCCCCCCAGACCAAGTTCGCCAGCACCCAACAGGAAGGCCAACAGGCAGCGGCAGCCCTGGGCTGGGCAGCCAGTGCTGGGGACACACGGGGAAACAGCCACCAGCAGATGGCAATGGCTTCTCGTCCCACCGGGACGGAGCACAGCTCTCGAGCTGGGCGAGGGTTTGGTTTCTCCTGGCGGACTCTCCCAGCTCCACGCACGGAGCACTCACTCGATCGCTGGTTTTTGATGAAGAAGAGCTTCAGCCGCTCCTTGAAGGTGTTTTCATTCACGTAAAACTCGACCTGCACCCTGCGGGGAAAGCGCCCAGAGCAGCCCATCAGTGGGGTGAGAGGTCGGACCCGGAACCCCGCGGGAGCCCTGTCCCCGTCCCGGCTGGGTGACCCCCCCAGAGCAGCCCACAGCAGACCCCAGGCTCAGCCCTGAGCTCCCAACTACTCCCACCATACCAAATCACCAGTACCACCAGCCGTGAGCACCAAGACGTGGCACACCGATGACTACCAAAGCAGCCGATGCGACCCACAGGGTCAGGTCTACTGTGGGTTCAGGGCTTTCCTTTCATTCACATGCAACCAGCTGACATCAGACTTGCAAACTCCTCCTTTCCCGCACACTTTACAACATTCAAAGCCCCTCCGAAAAGTGATAGCCTTGGAGCAGTCTCCCCCAGCAATGTTTTACCTGCTCCAACGCCCCGCGGCTGCAGGAGCCGGCGAGGGTGGCATCCCCGGTACACCCATGCCCTGGCTCTGCCCGGGTAGGAGCTACGTTCAGCACTGAAGCTGTTAAAAAACAAATTCGATCTGAAATGAGAAAATTTCCCTTTGTTGCTAAGATACCACATTTGGCCATTCCAGAAAAACCCAGGAGCTGCCAACCAACTCAGCGTCACTTGGCATTCAGAGCCGCTGGTGACTTGTGGCACGGGGACAAGGCACCGTGGCAGAGAGCCACCCACCGGGGCCCTTCGCAGAAACCGGCCGGGAGGAGCCACGGGTGAGACTGAAAATGCCCCGTCCACCGCTGTGACCACCACGGGCACTTCTTCATCTTCAGCTGCTCCATCCCCCATCGCTGACCCCCATCCGCAGCCCTCCCGCCGATCCACACGCGCCGGGCGGATGCCCACGACCGCACAGACCGGGAAAAGCCTCACCGAGGCTGGAGGTTCCTCCCCACGGATGGCAGCGGGGTCTGGGATCAAGCACACCCAGATTAAGGGTGTGCAGGCAAAACTGGTCCCCGCTCGGCTCAGCTGCCACCCACCTCTCCTACCACTTTATAAACACCCGCAGCCCTTTGCAAACTCGCTTATTCACACCCGGCAGGGTTATAAATTACACTCCTGCCTGCTAAGTGCAGGCTAAAAGGGATTGTTTTCTGATGTCTCGGCTTTAGACTCTGAGCAAGACCAAGTCTGTTCATTACTGTTACAGCTGATAATGGAATTAAGTGCAATGAATGAGCCGTTTCTCCTATTTCACTGTATTCAACAAGTCTCTTAAGCGAGTGCTACTATTATTACTATTTCTTTAACTGCTTGGAAGAGGTCATCAAGATCTCATTAATCAGGCAGATTACCAAGACGAGGCATAGACCAAGGTGAGCGAATTCACAGTGACAGTCATTAAACCCATCACCCCATTTTATTTCGCCCGCGCAACCCCCGTGCACACGTGGTGCCGGCTCCAGCCGAGCATGCCGCCTGGCACACGCCACTGAATCGTGATTTATTGGAAAGCAGCTGCTACTCCCTCTGACAACAGAGGGATAAACAAATATTTACTGAGCATTAATGCTTGAGCTGATCAAGCAGCTTATTGGGAAGGGGTTTTATGAGACCCTCATTGCTCCGGAGTCCCTCGTCCTGGTACTCACTGGTACCCGCTGGCATTTCACAGCCAGCCTGACCGCTTGTGGGGAATCTGCCCAGCATGTATAAAGCATTGCAAACACTTGAGAGCTCCTCGGGGCTTCTTGTGGACTCCACTCTCAGGTTGAAAAGTCAGATTTTTAATTTGCTAGGCTCTTATGTACAAAAAGCAAATGCAGAGAGAGAAAGCCATCACCTCAGGCACAGTAGCCGGGATAAAGTTTTATACGAGCTATCAAACATTGCCTGCTTCTGCCATAAGCCAGTAACTGCTCTCTGAATTAACGTCCCCTGGAGTGACACAGTGGGAGCCCACCAGCAGCTGGCTGGCCTGGTGGCTGGTGGGACCGGTGACAGGCTCGGGGTGAGAGATCCGCTCCGGGAGCCCATCCTTCAGCATCTCCCTAACACTGTAGAGCAGCACAGCCTGGACCAGGGGCAGCCCAGAGGGTGGGTGACACGCACCCATCTGAGCCCCTCCGGCCCCGGAGCTGCTGCGGGCAGAGCGGAGGGGCTCCACGCTGCGGGGTCATCTTGTCCCCATTGATGTAGCTGAAGAGGAAAGAAATCGGGAGCCTTAACTGGGAAGCAAAACGCTGAGCTCCCGTTGTGCACCCTGCAGACCCTGCGCCCTGCCCGGGTCCCTTGGCGGGATGTCATGCACCGAGCAGCTCCCTAACAGAGGTGACAATAACCAACAGCCTCGGTGGGGCAGTCACCAATCCTGTTGAGATATTTGGCATTTGTGCTGGTTACAAAGCCAAGGGGAAGGATGCCCCGGTCTGGCTGGCAGCGCTCAGCAAACCCATCAGCAGCGGCACGAGCGCGTCGCTCCTCACCGGGACGTCGAGTAGCATCAAGTGAGGAAAATGCTGAAACACAAACGCACCTGTGGCGGCAGCTGTGGGGTTTTACCAAGATCATACCTCACCCCAAACGTGCCCAGGCGGCAGCGGCGGGGAGCGGAGCTGAGCCCGCATTTTCCCTGGGCCCCCAGCGCTGGCGGCAGCAGCAGCCCCTGGGGCAGGGAGGGCGGCCGGCGGGGGTTGTGCACCGAACCCGGCGCGTGTTCACCAGCCGCACTCGCTGGCATGGGGGGGGGGAGGGGAGATGGGGGGGGGGGGTCACGGACCCTNGGGGAGCGGAGCTGAGCCCGCATTTTCCCTGGGCCCCCAGCGCTGGCGGCAGCAGCAGCCCCTGGGGCAGGGAGGGCGGCCGGCGGGGGTTGTGCACCGAACCCGGCGCGTGTTCACCAGCCGCACTCGCTGGCATGAGGAGGGAGAGGGGAGATGGGGGGGGGGCGATCACGGACCCTGCTGCGGGGACACTGAGCGCTGGGGAGCGAGCAGGAGAATTTACAAGCGCTGGCTCAGCCGTCACGATGCCTCGGGAGCAAACAGCCATAAATGCAGAGCTTCATAAGCACAGCTTCAATGCGTGTTAAAATTAATCGTTTCCAGAGCCAGACTTGGCAAATAATTTATCTGTGTCAGGGCATAAATCAGCCGGCCACAACTGCACACACAAGCTAATTGCTCCTTCTCCTTATTAAAAATGCCCAGGAAATGCTAGGAACTGGCCGTCAGCTCCGTCGGGAGCGCCGGGCACCCCATTCATCAGAGTCCCTGAGGATTAAGCGCAGTGAGGAGAGGGAGACTTGAGGGAGCACGATTCCTCTCCCAGACGTTCGCCTCCACACCAAAGAAACAAACAGCAATATAAATCTCTGTCGCCAGACAGATGGTTCGCTGATCTGTAGCGTTGCAGCCCACCTCGAGACTATGAATATAAACGCTGACAGATAAAAGAACTGAATGATTAGAAGACATCTAACTTTTTATGACAAAGTAGCCCATGTATTCATCCGTCATAATGGCCACAAGAAGAAGAAACAGTTGGAAATCAACTGAAGCGGATCTCAGGGAGGGAAAGAGGGTGTTTATCGCTGCAGAGATGAAGAAATAAAAACACATTGAAAGAACATGTTCCTGCGGAGACGACCTGCGCTTGCTACTCCCTGGGCTGCGCCTCTGGAGCCGTGTGGGACCCCGTAGCCACGGCCCCACCGATGCCCCGGCCGAGCCCTGGCAGCGCCCACGGGAGACCGTCCCACGGGGAGACCGTCCCATGAGGCTGTGTCTGCAGGAGGAGGGAGGACAGAGCAAAGGCTCGGCATGGCGGGGACCAGGGCGCTGCCGTGGCGCGACAGCCCGCTCCAGCACTGGCACCCAACACCCCAGAGCCGACCCACGGCTGAACGAGTGACGGCTTTTACCAGGCAGCAGCAACCATCAGAAAGTATCGAAGCTCCTACTCCATTTCCAGCTGGGGGAAGGAGATTATATCATCTAAAATGCACCCTTTAATTTTGTTGTCAAGAAGTTAACTTGAAATAAAAATCAAGCTAAACTCCGACTGCATTAACCGCCCCAAAACACACACCCCGACAGGCTCTGCCGTCACAGCAGCTCAGCCAAGCTGGTCCGTTCAAACCAACCTCTCCCCACTGCCATGGCCGGGTGTCCCTGCCACTGGCTGAGCATCCCTCCCGCTGACCGGGCATCCCTCCCACCGACCGGGCATCCCTCCCACCGACCGGGCATCCCTCCTGCTGACCGGGCATCCCTCCCACCGGCCAGGCAGCGTGGTGCCAGCCCAGCCTGGGCAGCACCGAGGGGTGCAGGCAGCAGCATGCTCTGCGGGAAAGGAGCAGGCAGCATGCTGCTGCCCCTGCCTTGCCCCGGCTGAACCCCCCCGGGCTGCGCAGATAATCATCACAGTACAAGTTTAGTTGCAAACCCTTTGCTTGGAAGTGTAATTACCGCTATTACGCACTTCATAATGCCTGAGCAATTTCATTTTCTTTGCTCGGTTATTTATTGTACTTTATTAATCTAAGATTAGAGGCAATTTGTTCTAAGATGATGAGCTCCCAAAAAAAGACACAATAGTTCGTTCAGAAAAGTGCAGGATGCAAGACCAGGATGCACACAGCCCAGGTCAACGGCATTAAAATAGACGCTGAGGAGCACAGCCCCCAGCTCCATACTGGTACCTTCCCCAGAGAGCTGGGGATAAGCCCAATCCCCTTAAAGACAAATAAACCATGAAAAATAGCAACCCACACGCAGCCCCACGCCGGGGCAAACCCGCACGGGCAGCGCAGGCAGGGACAGGGGGCAGAGACGTGTCCCCAAGCTCTGCGTCCCCAGGAGACTTACATGGGCAGTCGGGCGCAGGCAGCTCCCCTCCGGTCCCCGCGGCGTGTGACAGCCACCCGGCATGGCCTGAAAACTGAGACGGCTCCAAAATGCACCGGTCAGCCAAGGGAGCGAGCGGCCACCCCCTGTGCCGGGACGCGGCCCAAAGCCTCTCTGCCGCCCTGCTGCTTTCCAAAGAAGGGCATAGGTGCCCAGGATGCTTTTGCTCTGTTTCATATAGAGGCTTCTTGCCATGAGAAGTGTATCTTCAAATAAATATGGCTTTTGAAAGACAAGAAAAAAATCTCAGCATCTCTCCGCAGCTCCAGTCCTTGCTCTCACACTCTGGCTGTGTGAAAAATGCCGTTCTCATCCCAGGAAATTTCTCATGTAGCAGGATGCAAACAAGACTTTCAGAGATTTTTTTGGGGGGAAAAAACCCAAACCCACAACAAAACCCCCAGAAATCTCTGCAATCTGATGGCTGCCAACACCCACCTCTGTGAAGGCAGCACAGTCTCGAGTGAGACCCTCCTTCATCCCCCTGCTCCAGCTCAGCCCAGAGCACAGCTCTGCATCCTCCATGCAAAACCACACCGGCCAAACACATAAGAAACGTGGCTGTGGCCGAGTCTGGAATTCAAGAAACGTGCTGGTGGCCCAGGTGGGCTCACCGGGGATGGGCTGCGGTACCAGATGCAGCCCCGGGGCGGAGGAAGGTGAGGAGCAGCGCTGGAAGTGCAGGTCTGTGACATTTGCTCCCTCAGCACCCTGCAGCGCAAGGGACAGTGGAGGACATCATGCACAAGGCAGCGTGATGCTAAAGGCACCGCGCCGCAGCCGGGCTGCCTCCGGTCCTTCGCTCAGCCACCGGCCCGGCACACCGAGCAGCCGGTGCCAGCAGGACGCCGCGGGGCATCAGGGAAAGCTGAGCGGAGGCCAAAGTCCTTCCTAAATAAACCACCGAACCAGCCAGCTTGAGGTTTGGATACCTGCTGATGGCAACCACACAAACTACCCAGACAGACACATCTCCCGCAGCTGCCAGCCCTCCCGATTGCCTTCGGAGATGGTCCTTCCTTTTTTCCACTGTTTTCTTGTTAACAGCCGTTTGGGTGCAGAAGCTACAGTGAGACGGATGACACCACCTGAGCTTTGCATACTGAACACCACCTCTGTGATCTATGTGTTTGCCATCCTCCATCTATCCCACGGCGAGCAGAGGACGGGGGGCAGCTGCAGCTTTTCCCACCAGAGCTCCCGGCTCGCCGGCACGACGAGCTGCTCCCAGCACACCGTTTTGAGATGGAAACGGGGAACAGATGTATGGCTGTGTGCGTATAGAAAACCTGGGCGCCTGCCAAAGTGAGAAACAGGGAACAGGCTGCCCCCACGCTCAATAAGCAGTAATTGAACAATTACTCAAAGGAGGAGGGTTGTGGGTTTCAACAAGGCTGTACCGGCTCAGCGCCGCCGAGCGTGCAAGAAAACGGCTTCAAAACCACACGGGGCTGCACAGGGGGGTGGCATCTCCTGTCCCCTGCATCCTCCCCCCGTGCACCAGGCAGCCGTGCGGGGATCAGCACACAGCAGGGGCTCTGCAAAATGTGCCGCCTGGTTTTGCTTCACTACCTGTTCTACAAGCTCCAGCAGGCTCGGCTGGTTGCCCACGGTGGCCCGGGCGGTGGTGCTCGCAGGGCAGCGTGCTGCGCTGTGTCCTTCATCGGCCGGCGAGATGCGCAGGTTCACCCCTCCCGTGGAGAAGCGGGGCAGGACCGATGCCACGCTGCAAGGCGAACGCGGCTGGACACCCGGTCACCCTCCCACCGAGCCATGCAGCACCACCAGCACGCTCGCCAGCACCGCGGCCGGGAGCTTTCCCCTACGAATATCTCAGCTTCTCCATGGGGTTAGCAAACAGCCCCGAGCATCTCTTGCTGCAGCAGCTTCTAGCACATTATTAAACAAGAAAGCACAAAGCAACCAGAGAGGGACCAGGAGCCGCAGCATCGCTTGCAGATGGGCAGACACCACCCCCCCAGGTAACGCTGCAGACCCACAGAAGGAAGGGGAGAGCGGAGACCTGTCTCAGGGCGAAGGGTTGTGACCAGGAGGGCAGGTTTCAGCGCCTGTGAGGCACAAGAGAACAGTTGGGAGACCACTGGGAGAGTGCACAGTCCAAAAGGCCCAGTACTGCAAACAGGGGAAATCTGTTCATTTGCTACAAGTCACTCTTGTCCCCCATCCCTTAGGAGGTGCAATATTGAAGCCACTGCCACTTTGTTCTGCAGAGTCCCAGCCAATCCCCATGAATTGTGGCACTGGTGCTCAGCACGTCCCACATCAGCCTCTCGCAGCCACCACGGCACCAAACGATGAGTCCCACACCAACAGACACGCTGCACTAGGAACCACGATGCTGTGGCACGCATTGCCCCAGGATCAGCTCAAAAATGTGTTTCTTCAAGATTTCATGCATTTACCATGAGAATAAATCAGAAAAAAAGCATCTCCTATTTTATTATGGAGTGCGATTTTTGCCCAAGGAAAAGGAGTGATACTGCCAACTACTCCGCGGCAAATTAAACACAGCTGGATGCAGGTAATGTCATCCTGGCTCCAGCAGTAACCTGCAGTTTTATTTTTTGGGGATGAAAAGAAAGCCGCTTCTGGAAAAATTCTGCCGTAGACCAAGGCTGGCTTCACAAGCCAGTCCTTGTGGCCAGTCACCTTGCGCCATGAGGTGAACGATGTCCTGAACTCTTCCACACAAGCACTCTTGTGTCGGTAGGACAGCGGCAGGGCAGGAGGCACCGCACCGAGGACACATCATGTCTGCTGAGCCGGGGGGTGCCAGCCCTGACACACGCTGCCGGAAAGGCTTCAGGAATCTGTAGCGATAAAAAAGAAATCTCCCACCGGACTTCTTTTTCCTGTTTTTTTCATTAGGGAAGACACCACTATGAAAATGAGATTTTTATATTGCAAGAGTTCAATTCCTCACTCCCCGAAGACAGATATAATCTCTCTTCAGCTGTAGTTAGCAGCTGCGGAGCTCATTTTCAGGCACCGAACAAAGCACTGGAGGCAGCGGGGAAGCACTCAGGTTGGAGTTGAAGAGCTCTCCACGCAAGTGCCCTCAGTACCAAAGAGCAAGGGGTGGTGATGCACAGCGGGGCCGGCAGCGCGGCACCGACCTGGCAGCACCTCGAGCTCCCAAAACTATGAGTTCAGCTCTGGGGTGAAGCAGGACACGCTGCTCCATCCCAGGGCTGCTCCGGTGCATGCCCAGGCCGCGAGCCCCGGCTCGGAGCTATTCCCGGGGGCAGCACTGCTCTGGGTATCGGCACACCTGTGCGCCGTGGGAAGGTTTAATACCTTCATAAGTGATCTGGATGATGGGATCAAGCGAACCCTGACCAAGTTTGCTGATGACACCAAACTGAGTGGGGAGGTGGAAACTTTGGAAGGGAGAGCCACCCTGCAGGAAGACCTGGACTGGCTGGAAGAGCGGGCTAACAAGAACCTTATGAAGTTCAACAAGGACAAGTGTAAGGTCTTGCACCTGGGAAAACATAACCCAGGAGCACAGCACAGGCTGGGATCTATCCTGCTGGGGAGCAGCTCTGTGGAAAGGGATCTGGGGGTGCTGGTGGGCAACAAGCTCAATAGGAGTGAACAGTGGGCTGCTGCAGCAGCAAAGGAAGCCAACAGGATCCTGGGCTGCATCAACAGGGGCATCACCAGCAGAGACCAAGAATTCATTCTCCCACTCTACACCGCACTTGTCAGGCCACACCTGGAATACTGTGTTCAGTTTTGGTCCCCGCTATACAGCGGAGATGTGGACGGGCTGGAGAGGGTCCAGGGAAGGGCCACAAAGACGACGAAAAGACTGGGAAGCCTGCCGTATGAGGAAAGGCTGAGTGATCTGGGTTTGTTCAGCCTTGAGAAAAGAAGGCTTAGGGGAGACCTGAGCACCACGTTCCAGTACTTAAAGGCTGGCCACAAAGAAGATGGACACTCCATTTTTACAAGGAGTCACATGGGAAAGACGAGGGGTGATGGGTACAAGTGACTCCTGGGGAGATTCCAATTGGACACAAAAGGAAAGTTTTTCACAGTGAGAACAATCAGCCATTGGAATAATCTCCCCGGGGAAGTGGTGGATTCCCCATCATCAGACACTTTGAAGATTCAGCTGGACAGGGTACCGGGCCATCTTGTCTAGACCGTCCTTTGCCAAGAAAGGCTGGACCAGATGATGCTTGAGGTGCCTTCCAACCTGGTATTCTGTGATTCTATGAGAAGGTGGCACAAGGCGAGCACAGCTGAGAGGTGCCAGGGGAGCACCAAGGGGCTCCGTGCCATGCTCGCACGCAACCCTACTGACAGCAAGCAGGGGAGCAGACCCTGCCCCACAGCCTGCTCCCAAAGGTGGGTGCTGGGCCAGGCAGGACGGGGAGCCCCTGCCAGCAGTGCTGTGCTATGCGGGGGCCTGATCCAGGCCTCCCCCTGCAGGGGCAGCAGGCTCTTGCTCAGCACTGTCTGAGGACACGCATCCACAGCCATGGGCCCTGGGCAAGGACACGCTCATCCCCCAAGTCACTTTTCCACTGCATCTCCCATCCAAGGTCTTGGCAGCTTCGCGGATGCACGGAGTAGCCCCAGCCCTGGCCCCACTCTGCTCGTGGCCGGGCAGTGGCACCACTTGCTCTTAATAAAATAATAATAATAATAAAGATTAAAACCCAGAAAGAGAAGAAGCAACGGAACAACATGCTGTGTTTTGTTTGGCTTATTTGTTTTGCAACATTGGAGATTGACACTCATGAGTCTGCTCCTGTAATTGCTTCTGCTGATGAATCTGGATTGTTTAATTAGAGTCTGCGCATGGAGCTCATTACTAATGGGTAATCATCAATTTGCTGCCAAGGATATCACTTCTTCCCCAAGAAACTTGTCTGCCTCTGAGTGCAGATAGTCCTCCCCATGGTGGGAACCACTGCTCTTTCAGAAGGGTTTGCTCGTCCCGTGCACAACTCCTGCCAAGAGCAGGAAAGGCCCAACCTCGTGCTTACCAGCTCCCTTAAAAGCAGAATAATCTATCACTAAAGTCTAGACTGACCACTGCTCTTGGCAGCTGGTACTGCCCTAAATAAGACACCATGCACAACATGCACTGCACAAACACCCCAAATTTCAAGGGGTTTTGCTCTCCGGTGAACACGGTTGGCTTCTCCCCAGTGGCTGGGTGACAGTCCCCGGGGCCGGTGGTGCCACGGCCGCCCTCACCCCCTCCCCGCAGGGAAACGCATGCGGTGCACTTACTGCGAGAAGGAGGAATCCACGCTGAAGTCCTCGGCGTGAGGCCTACAGAGCGAGAGCATCACAGGAGGTGAGGGAAATGTACAGCTGCTGGGCAGAAACTGGCGTGACAGCCAGAGCCGAGTGACAGGGAATGCCAGTGCCGGAGGGACAAACGGCTGCCCAAGTGCTCGGCCAGGGGTTGCACCGTGCCTGGGACGTGTCCGGGCTGAGGTCCCCAGGGTGGGGACGCTGGTGACCTGGTGATGCTCTGGTGGCTTTGCCAGTGTACGGCCTCTTTAAGGACTCAGCTCCACAGATTAAAAACATTTTTCATGGGTTTGTTTTTTTAAAAAAAGTAAGTCTCATAAACTGCATTCACTGCTCTGTCTCAAATCAGTGTCACACTTGCTGCAGAGAAATTAGATTTTGAAAGATGCTGGCTGGGGTGGTACATGACATTGTGTTTCTCCTACACACACCTTCAGAGTTGATTTTACAGACACGGGTGATGACCAAAGAAGGGAAAACAAAATAAAATAAAATAACAGAAAGGAATGATGAGGGTCACGCAGCGGGGTCATGGCAGGGGGAGAAAGAACAGAGATGTGCGGGAGCGGGTGGGAGGTGAAGGGACCGTGCTCGTGTACTGTACATCCCACAGACAGACGGACAGCAGCACAGCGCTAGGAAACAAAGCAATTGCAGCTGCAAAGAAAAAAATTCCCTTTGCAAAATCAACACTATCTTCAAGACATATCCATCCCTGCAGATGGCCACGGGTCCTGGTCACCTGAGCTGGAGCCTTTCCCCGCCACCCAGTGTCCAGCATTGCCCTCTTTCCTGTCCTTATTTAAGGTGAGTCTGGGCAATTCAGAAATATAAGCAAAGCAAAGGGGGCAGTTGCAGCTCGTAAAGATTTTTCTTTTATTTTCCTTTGTACTTTATGAGTCCACAGGACTCCAGCATAGTTTGTACTAAATAAAAGCAATAAATTCACATTTCAATTAAACTGTGAGTCCAAAGGAAAGCTAATTCACCCCCCAGCTCCAAGGCGCACAGAGCAGTGTGCCTGAGACATGATTTAGTTTGCTACTACTCTTATTACCTGTGCGAAGGCTGCAGGGAGGAGCTCGTCGCCCCGGAGCTGAAACGCCTGCAGAGCGTAGGCTGTGCTAACCAAAGCCACCGTCCCAGGTGACATCAACATGTCAGACCCAGGAGACCTGCGGGAGATGCTCAGCTTGGGAGAGATGCTCAACTTGGGAGAGATGGTCATCGTGGGAGAGATGCTGGGGGCCTCGAGGGGAGGGAGCCAGGGGAGCCAGCGCGGGGGCTGAGCAGGTGCTCTGTCTAGACGAGAGGCTCCCACGCAGCCCCACGTCCCACCGAGCAGGGTGGTGGTGAGCCCTCCCCGGGGAGCTGCTCGGGGAGCCACGGGGCAGGAGGTGCCGGAGGCTCCCACCGCTGCTCTGCAGGCTCAGCCCTGGCCGAGCCTCTGCCACCGCTCCTGGCCTCCGTGGAGCCCAAGGGGACTCCCACGGGGACTCCCACGGGCAGCCCAGCACCCCCAGCCTGGGTTTGTGCCCCTGCAGCTGCACACCCAACCTTGCCCACCAATAACCCGCTTGTGAAAAGAAAGCTGTGGCCGTGCCCCCTTCCCCCCCCCTCGCCCAGCTAATTTTTGACTTGCTGCTGCGACCGTGAGGGAGCAGTCGGTCAGTTCATACCCAGCTGCTCCCTCGTGCCGTCTCTCCCAGCCCTCACGAGCCCCCGGGGTGGGTCTATCAGCTACACCGTCCCTCGGCGCAGCCCTGGCGTCTATTAATGACAAACAACCCAGACTTTCTCCAGCTGCAAACCAGAGGCAAGCGCAGCCCCGGGAAGGAGCCCAGCCGGCTCAGCCTCCCTCCTGCCAAATAGGATTATCCCACATTAGCAGCAGGGGCTGTTCAAGCCCCTCCACTCGCATTTGGTTTTGCACAGGAGCCTTTTATGCCTCGCAGAGACATTTAGGGGAAAGAAACAGCAAATGATTTGGTTTTCTCCTAATATACTGCCAGCTGGCAACTGGGAAGACTGTACGAACTGGGGCTTATTTCAGCTGCAGCTCTTCAAGGCAGAAGAACGTTCCTGAAAAACCCAAACCGCAATGGCACATATAATCACACCGCTCGGTGGGGTCCTGCAGACCCCGAAAGTCCGGTGTCACCGTGGGTCCCGGAGCACCGGGATGAGCTGGCACAATTCCCAAGACACCTTCCCCAGACAGGCAAGCTCACAAGAAGGCACCACGAATAAAAGGGACTCCAAAGCGATGGACAGACCATAAATCCCCCCAGCTGTGTCTTTGCCCACTCTGGGCTGTGGTTAAAGCACGTGCAATAAAATAGTAACGAAAAGATGCCCTTGGCTGCCAAATGAACGAACTCCATCACGCCAATCACAGGGGAAAGAAGCGACCCTGAGACGTCACACTGAAACCTCTCCTTCCCACCAGGCACCCAAATTCTCCTAACTAGTCTAAATGCTGAGAAAATATGGAAACAATTTTAAGAAAACTAAAAATCACTCCAAATCTTGTTTGAAAAACAGTTGTTTTCCAGACCCCCAAAACTTTTAAGAAGTTTAAGCTTGGAGAGTTTGGTTTATTGTGGAAAAGCCGCATTTTCTGCAGGGGGAAGGGAGGATGGACAGATCCATGGGATGCCCAGCACTGCCCCACGGCCGAGCCGGTCCCGCTCCCCCCCAAAGCTCTCTGCCAGGCACCAGCCTCAAACGTGGGTGTCGTGCCTGGCTCCAGACAGCGAGAGGCCCAGCGCCGCACCGGCGCGAGCAGAGCTGCTAACCCAGCACCAGAGGGGCTGCGCAAGCATCCCCGCCTCGCCGCTCCTCACAAACTGTCCCCCAGCCACCGTGGACTCTGCCGTGTCACTTATCTGACAACTGATCCCCGTTAACTGCTAGAGGGGATTAGCTGAGCGGCGGAAACCCTTTTGTGCAGTCTCCCTTGAAAGGAAAGAGCAGATTTACAATATACAGAACAAAGCCATTTAACTGAGTCAGAAAGGTTACACCAGCTGTTAATGTGTTTTAGATAATCTACTTTAAATTCACCTTTTTACTTCATCCAGGTCAGCCTCCCTGAGAACCCCTGTGCAGACAAGCCTTGACTCTTCTCATTCCTGCCGTGGAAGGTAGCTGTGACACCGGCAGCGAGCCCGACCCTCGCTCCCCTCCAGAGTCCAGGGTCTGGGACAGAAGTGCCGTACCCGGACAGGGAAAGCCGAGGCCCCTCGTCATGGCACTGCCAACCACTAAACCCCAACGCCGAGCTCCCGGCTGGGGCGAGCAGCATCTCGCGGAGAGAGGGGCAGAGCAGGGAAGGACGAGAGAAAGGAGAAGGGGGAAGAAACTTTGCTGCTACAGAGACAGCTCTGCCGTCGCTTTTCAAGCTGCAGCCCCTTACAAAATGGAAGGGCTTTATTAGAAAGTGAAGAGACAACGGTGTATTTATTATTAGAACAAAAGCCACTAATAAACCTTGCTTATGTACAAGAGAGAGCAATCACCTGCCCACCCACGCTGTGCAGCAGCTCCTCGGCTGAGCAGCCACCTTTTCACCCCATCCTCCTCCTCGGCTCCAGCTCCGCACACGCCGGCAAAGGCAGCTCTGCTCCCCCGAGCTGGGCAGGGATGCGGGCAGCACCCCCGAGCCCCGCTCCCCCAGGGATTCGGGCTGCGGAACCCATCTCCTTCACTCCGGAGGGGGGAAGGCAGCCGGCCCCGAGCCCCAGCTCCCCTCCCGGCTCTGCCAGGTCACTGCGGGATCAGGGGGGAGCATTTAGCTGATCCATCTCATGCAGATAATTTGAGGTTAAATTCTTTCCCTGGGTTTAAAGTGCTCGGAGATGCTCAGATGGAGGAGAGAGCAGCAAAGCACGGCTCAGCTGAGCTCACACAGAGATCTGCTCCCTCCCAGCAAACTCCCCGCCAGCTCTGTGCCTCTGCCACTGCCTCCTGATTTTTCTGGGAGGTATTTTGGTAAATGAAGGGTATTAAAAATTCACTTTTGGTCCTGCAGTTCCTGTCACTTTCAAGTAAAAAAAAAATAATCCTGCCTTGACTAAAAGCCCCTGGAAGTTATAAAGACACAAGTAATGACCTGCCAACGCCACGCTCAGCTTCAGGCTGCTTAATAACCGCTTGCAAGGCTCAGAGGTGTTTCGAGACCAGGGGCTAAAGGGCACTAAATCTGACGGCTCTCTCCTCCGGCTCTGAGACTTCGTCTCGAAACGCCTCCAAGACAGGGGCAAGACAGGGGGGTTAAGATGAACCAAGCAAGGTAACTGCTTCGGAAGGCTTCCCTAAGCCGTGTTCATCCTCTAAGACATGAGATGCACCACGGTTCCTACCATATCGACAGTGAGAAACTCATCCCCAAAAATAGCCTGATGTGAGAAGGACAGATGGGAGGACGCAAAAAAAGAAAGTAAAGAGGGGGAGAAGGAACGAGCGAGAGGAAGGGGAAAGGGAGAGGAAGCCGCACGCGTCCTGCTCGCAGACACGTGCGAGAGGGGAGGGTGTGCTCAGCGCCGGGGAAGGGCAGCCCACCCCCCCCGCTGCGGGACGGAGCAGGGACGACCCCAGGGAAGGGACACCCGCTCCCAGTACGCCCAGTCCGGAGGAAGCTCAGCAAGCTGTGCTGGTGGGCACCTGGCAAAGCCACCGACTGCTCCAGGCACTCGTTGACAGCTGCCTGATGGCTGGAGAAGTGCCACCCGA
>VZSZ01006948.1:439191-472210 GCA_013398815.1 Ibidorhyncha struthersii | reverse complement strand
AGAAGTGCCACCCGAACACCCCCCCCGCCACTGGCAGCAAAGCGTGCCGTGCAGGCAGGCAGCACGCCGGCAGCGTGAGCACAGCTGCCTCCTTCCCACCGAGCGGCACCTCCAGGGGCTCTTGTTTAATCACAGAGGTAGTTATTTCTTGGCGTTCCTCTGCAAAACGCGCATCACAACTAAAATGCATAAAAGTTTAGAAACGAACAAGGTGCAGTGCCAAAACCGCAGCACTGCCCGCTGCAGCCAAACAAGCCATTCCCAGCCCAATGCCCGGCAGCTCCCGGCGCTGCCAGCAATCACCTTCCAGAGCGTTTTGGCTCTCCCAGAGGGGCGAGAGCTGCCAAACCTGGGCATTGGGCTCTGCCCGCTGGGCAAAAAGGCCCTACAGATGCTGAGGCTGCTCTAACGCACACCTCCCCGCCTTTCCTAATGAGCTAAACGAGCCCCCACGGTCCCGTCAAGCCTTGTGGCTTGCAGAGGAATGACTGTGCATGAGCTTGGAGGTGGGATGCGAGACCCCGCTGTGCCGCAGTCCCGCACAACCCTGACGGTCGGGCTCCAGCTGGTGCCCGCTCGGAGGGATGGCCACGCCTGGCATCCCGCTCTCACCGCGAGCAGGAAAGCCTCCACCGCAGGAGGAGGAACGTGCTGATCCCCACACCCTCATGGGACCTGATGGGAATGAGGGACCTAAAATAAACAGAGCAAAAGCCCAAGTGCGTGTTTCGAGTGTAGGCATCCTTAGGTTAGGTGCCTTGTCTGCATGTCAGCGCCTATATAGGGCACCGAGATTTTCAGCGGCACTGGCGTCCCACCAGCAGCCGTGGGAGGAGAGCTCAGTGCTTCCAAAACCCAGTCTGCTCTCCTCAGGCGCCCGACTCCAGCGCTGCCAGCTCAGGGGTTAGCATCGCCCCGCGCCCAGGGGGTGCAAACACTTCCTGCCAGAGTGTGCCTGGCACACAGAGTGTCCCCTGGGGACAGGGATTTGAGGGATGGGGACCACAAATATGGGACCAGTCACCAAAACACATCTGAAACCTGCAGGAGGGAGCTCAGAGCTGAGCCTCAGCTGGGACACGGTGATGTGGGTGTTGACCCCGCACGGAGGGGTGGGTACAAACCGGGGAGGATGAGCAGAGCTCAGGGGCTGCTCCAGAACAGCTCTGGGATGAACACAAGAAACAGCCCAGCTCAAGCCCCCGTGCTGCAACCCAGGATAAATCTCTGGCTGTGTTTATGAACGGCTCTGTTGAGTGCGAAGGATGCCAGCTGTCAGCTCGCTGTGTTGGCAGCCGGGATCGTTTCCTGTTCATCGGGATCAAGCAGCGCGTTTGCATATTGCCCTTGCAATGGAGTTCAGCAATTGAGCACCCCGTCTGTTTTTGCAGTGGTCCTACACTGAAAACACGCTCAGCATCACAGAGCAATGCCCACTGCTAGGTGGGAAAGAAATGCCCAGGTTAAATGGCGTGCAAGCAGTGCCACCCCCGCAGAGCCACATGATGCTGCCTGGAAGGACAACCCAAGGAAACTACACCTGAGGCTGAGAGGAGAGGAGATGCTCAGCCGGGCACCTTCCCACGAGGATGCTGGGCACGGACAAGCCCGCAGTTTGGTTACTGCCAGGGGAAGGCTCGGAGATGCCACACTCCAGTCTGGGCAACCGTGGCAGAGCATCAGCACCTTGTCAGCAAACAGCCGTGCGGCACAGCAAACCCTGACGTGGGCTCAGCGCTCTCCGTACAGAGATACCCACCGCCAGAAACACGTCCCCACGAGGGGCTGCCCAGCCCAGCCGGAGGGAAAACGGATCGAGGCCAAAGCACCTCGTAAGCAAAACCCTCTGGAACCCCCGTGTCTCTTTCAGGTCTTCTCCGCAAAGGCTCCTGCAGGGACCCTGCCCGCAGCGATGCCGGTTCCTGCCCGCCCTGGTGACACGTGGCAGCACTGCCTTCACAAAGTGGCACAGACAGTCCCGGCTCAGAGAGGAGAAGTGAGGTCTGGCACAGACGCAGAAATCCTCCCACATCCAAACCATCCCAATACCCCCTGGCTCAGCATTTCTCAATTTCTTGTACAAACCCTGCTCGAGGACAGGAGCTTCAGCCCTTCCAGTGGAGCAGAGCCCTGGCAAAGCAGGGCTCGGAAGTGGCCGGGCACGGACCAGCACGGACCCTGCAGCACAGCCCACCCACAGCTCCTTTTGGGGGACTGAGCCGGCAGCCAAGAGAGCAACGGCAGAAGAACCAAGGCTGGACCATGCGTGTTGGCAGGAGTTGGTGGGGAAAAACCCCGCTCAGGGGAAGTCCCTGCCCACCCCGCCACAGCCTTTCTCCTGCGCAAAAACACCTCACCGAAAGCTGAAGTGGCAAACCAGCATGTGTTCTTCACTGAGGACAGAGATACACCTCTGAAAGGTCTTTGCTGGAAAAGCCTTTTGTTAAAGAAAAATAAATCATCTGTTGATTTATCATCCCGCCAGGAGGGGATTCAGCAACACGGCACAACAATGGTTCGACAGCAGAGGAATTGCACCACGGCACTTGCTGCCATGATCGGCTACAGAGACCATCACTGGGAAACGTGGCTGCTAGGACAGAGAGGTTGTAATGGTTTCAATGGCCAGACTGGACCTTTCCACTGGGTCTGCTTGTGCGTGAGCATCAGGTAATGAAAACTCATTTAGCGAGAACTGTTTGTTACCGCCTGGCTGCCCCTTGTGGGAACAAACATGAATTGGTCAGAAATTACATTTTCAGACACGTTTGGGTGACTTTCTTACTCCCTGAAGCGCTTTACCTCCAAGAAACATTGCATTAAACTCGCCCTAGCAGAGCGCTGCTATTTCTCACGGAGTAGACTCCAGCCACCTTGTTGACTGTAACATGGCTGAAGCAAAGTCCCATTTATTCCTGCCAAAAATACCTCGAACCAAGAGACGAGGCGAGGCTGCGGGAGGTGGGACTGTGCGGTCTGAAGGAGAGAAAGGGAGGGAAGGATCTAATCGCTGCCCTTGGGTACCTGACGGATGAGGTGTAGTCCGCCTTCTCTCAGATGCACACAGTAAAAGGACAAGAGGGAATAGGCAGAAGATGCAGCAAGGGAAAAATTAGTCATCCTGAGAGCGATCAAGCCCTGAACCAGGCACCCAGAGAAGCTGAGAAATCTCCAGCCTGGGAGATGTTCAAAACTCAGCAGGGCTGGTCCTGAGCCAACATTAAGGTTAGCCCAGCTTTGAGAAGGGGTTGGACCAGAGCCCTCCAGAGGTCCTCTCCAACCTCAACTCTTCTGCAATGCCAATGTTCTTCCCCAAACCTCAGCAGTTCAGATTTCGGCTATCTGCAGCTCAGCTAATGTGACTCAAAGAGGTGAGGGTGGAAACGTGGGTGAGGGAGGGGACACGCAGCACTGCCAGCCTCTGGCCCTCCTAGGGCTCAGGGAAGGGCTTCAAAACCAGATACCTTAAGGGTATGTTTGCAATCCCTTAAGAGTATCAGCTTGCCCCAGGACAGGTAGTGGTCAGAGTTCCCCCTTCTTCCAGCAGTGCTGCATAAGCAGGACATGATTATCTTGTAAAAATGTTTGTTTGTGTTTTCAAACCCACATCTCCGGTGTTACAGAGAGATCACCAGCCCATGTAATCCGATCCAAATACAGATATTTACACATCCTCATGCCTGCCAGCAGCTTCCTCCCAAACACAGAGCCGCTCGATGGAAAGCACAGCACAGCATTTGGCTTTTCTGTGACTTTGTTCCCTATCACACCTTTCTCTTTCAAATTCCCCCCCAACACAGTCCATAGGGGACCAACCTGCCTCAGGAAAAGCCCAGCTCCTAGGGGAAAGACTCAACCTTCCACGGCTTGCTCCAGCCACACGATTGCTGCGTGCCAGGAGAGTTTCAGTGCGCAGGCAGCCGGTCTGGCAGCAGAGCCTGCCCTCCCCGGAGCAGCCCGGAGGCTGCCCTGGTTGTACCCCCTTCTCAGAGCAGCCCCTGATGCGCAGGAGTAGCTCCGAGCACCTTCAGCGGGAGCTACTTCCACATGAGCAGCCTGGGCCGGTCCCACCCCACCTGCAGGAAAGCATCCCCATCCTGGATGCCCAGGGCCAGCCCCGAACACCCCTTTTTGCCTCTAGGTGTGGAATAATACACGGTTGTGGAGTGGTTTCTCTTCAGATTAATTCAAATCCTTCCCTCCTGTTTTGACTGAGAATCCCGAAAAGCTTTGAGATGCTGCAATGACTAAGAGACAGAGTAAGGAGGTAAATAAAGTAGGTGAGAATAAACTTCACTGGCTTCAGTTGTCAAGAGAATTCATTTGCATCCCTGAGAACATCCTGTAACAGCACCTTCTTCCACCATCACCTGGTAATTTCACTCCCAACTCCCAGGGACAATTGTCGCTGCTAACTTGATAACGCTGCTCGTGTCTGGCTTTGGAGGAGACGAAGCATCTCAAACACGCTATTCATCATTTCTGAAGCAATCTTCCTGCCTTTGTTGCTTGCATACTCAGTGAAAGAGAAGTGCACAAATCTTAATCTTAATTGCCAACTCAATTGTTGGGAAGCAGCACACAGAGAAGGAGGAAAGCCCAGCAGTTGGAATTCAGACAGTGCAAGCGGCAGCTTGCAGGGCTCTGCCCACTGCCAGAGGAGTGCAGAAGTGTTGCCATCAACTTCTCTACCTCTCAGCAGCCTCAGTTCCTTACTAGACTGCAGCAAAACACTTGAAATTTCAGTGAAACCCAGGGAACTGCGTTCTTTTATAAAGCCCTGAGGTACTCCGGTGCGCTCTGCAGGCTTGGCCTTCTGGCAAGGGTCCACTAAAATGCTGTAGCTATGCCATTTTTGGAACTGTTGCTCCTGAACCCTCCAGATGACTTGCAGCATCCCTCCTTTGTGCCATGGTCCCCCACAAGAGACAAGGAGGGTCAGCCCTGGGATGAAGGTTTGGCCCCCTGGTACTGGGCAGAAACCTGCCAAGCTCCTGAGCACAGGAGAGGAGAAGTTCCTCTTGCATGTTTAATCACAGCTGATTAGCTGTGGTTGGGATGAGTTTGTAAGAGTCCCCCCAGTTGCAAGCATGAGTCTTTTTCTAGCCCCAGTGTATCTGGATTTGAACACTGGCACTGTTATGAGGGTACATCAACAGTATCCGAAAGGACACAGAGAGGAAGCAAGCTCACTCCAAAGGCTTTGCCAACAGTAGTGTGCAGAACCTGCCTTCAGAGATGTAGGTACCCCCAGAACAGGTCCATCTTTGATGTCTTTTTGGAGCAATGAAAGCAAGACACAAAACCAGAGCAAAAGCAGTCTGATCAACACTGGGAGCAGATTCAGATTGCTTGTCAAAACGTGCTGAAACCACACAAGCTTCAGGGATTCGGTTCCAATGCGCCCACACAAACGTGTAAGCCCTTGCCTCACCAAGTCAGAAAGCAACGACCCACAAGATCCAAGTGTCTGCTCACCAGAGAACCAGCATCAGTGCCATCTGGAGAGTTGATACACCACACACCAGATCGAGACATGCACTCTCAGTTCTGCAACTACGCCAGGACTCTGCCTCCCAGACCTGGAGACTAAAGCATGTGCCCAGCACAGCTCGGCACCGGAGGAACGACCACGCCAACACTCCTGCCCTGCTCCCGCAACGCACACCTCCCTCCTCGGCTTCCCCAGTGGGGACCACATCTGCTAATCCTGGCTTGTTGCCATCTTCCCCAGTGAGATACACCAAGATACCGAAGCTGAGGCGTTCATTCCTTCCAATCTAAAGCCAAACAAGTAAAATTCACCATGAGCAGAAGCTTTCCTACAGTGCTCATTTGCACTGGAAACCAGAGCTAGAAGCAGCACCAAATTACATCCTAGAAGATATACAGTACACAATCACAGGTGAGGCAATATTTGCCTAGAAGGAAGGCAGCATGGATGGGCTGAAAGGCTGAATAGATGGGGAAAAAATGAAACAGAAAATGGAATGAACAGAACAAGAACTGAATTACTGACATACGCATCCTCATCATAACTAGGGGACCTGGCTTCTTCTGAAATACTGTAATCCAAGTGCAATGTAAAGCATTTTTATCCTTCTGAAAAACAGCTCATTTCTTTCTGTACACATCAGCTGTGTGCTTGCAGAAAGAGGCTGCAGCATTTTGTATGGTAGCTTCTTTTTTTTTTTTGCAGTTACAAATAAATTATTCTTCAGATGGGGGATCGAGCATCTCTTCTTCCATGCAAACATGGTGCTTATGTACAGTGCATACTGTGGTGTTAGCAGTGTAAATAAGCTTCAGTCTTATACTGCACAGATAAGGCGCAATGCAAGTTAGCAGTGTTGTGTGGCAGCCCCACAGTCTCAGGGCTGCCATTCAGACATGCTTTTGGCATATAAAAAAACAAGAAGCGATCATAAAAAATTTAAAAGAACTGGCTTTCTTCTGCTCCAGCTACCTATTTCATAACACAACTTTGGAGCTGGTGTGGCTCTTTAACATCGCTATCGGAAGGATTTGATCCACCACCCCTCCAGACCGTGGTGGCACTAATCCTTTCCCTCTCATTTAAAAGATAAAAGGTGCTGCCTCCCCCACCCACAAAGCCCCACGCACCACTGCAGTCCTGCAATACCTTTGTCCGACATCACTCCCCATGGATCCCATCCTCCGAGCCGGTAACAAGGGGCTCACCCCATGGACATCTTCTGTCTTCGCTGGTGGGACAGTTTTTACATGGGAATTGCTCTCTGAAGGGGAATTCTTCAGCTTGGCTCTCGCCATCCTGTGAGCTTTGGCTGCCTCTGTGACTTCCTCCTCTTTCCCCCCTGAACTCTCTCATACATAGCAATCCTAACCGCATTCAGTTTAGAGCTGTCGGCACGTACCATCTCCTTCCTTCTTCTCTCTCCCCACTCACGGTCGCTCAGTGGAACAATCCTGCCCTGTACATTTATTTTGGTAGTGAGGGGAGTCAAGGCAAACTCTCTGGTCTTGCTGCTGCAATGAATTTGGTGCAAAACAACTGAGGAAACATCCACGATGCAGAAATCTCTGAAATGCTTTGTTCAGTAAATAATGTAATTGCCTTGGCGGCCTCCTTTAAAAAAATGATTGCATTGCTCTTATCACCACAAGCAGGGCAGGGGCTGAGGGATTATTTTTTCCCCATCCCTGTTTTTCAGTAGCAATGTGAGGGGGAGGAAGCTATTTTATCTTATTCCTCTGTGTAAAGAGCAGTGTGTGGACTGCATGCCAGGGAATAGACTCAGCGTGCTTGGCTCACAGACACAAAGCAGCAGAGCAAGGTCCCCTCCTAAACACACCCGCTGTGAACTGAGCAGAGAGGAATTCACTGCTGCTTCCATTGGAGCTACCAGCGGCCACGGGGGCTCAATTACTGCTCACCTGCCCAGGCTAAAACAGCACCTGCAGAGGCACACACTACTTGTCCCAGAACGACCCAGTTGTCCCTCTTCAGGTGAGAACAAAAGCTGCTGTTCCTTGAACATGCTCGGCATCGATTTCTCAAGATGTCAAACAGAAAATGGAATTCACTGTGGCCAGGGGATAAACCTGTGAGTTCCCCCAGTGCGTGGGTGGGACTGGAAAGAGGGGGAGGAGAGGAGGTGGGGTGTGCATCCCACTGTCTTTTGGAGATGCCACCAGTTCATAGCTGCTCCTGCTCGCGCTTGATGGCAGACCTCAACACAGAGCACCTTCAAGTGGCCCATGAGGGCGCGACAGAGCCCGGGGCTGGAGCCGCCCCCTGGGGCTCAGCACCACGGACAGCGGCGGCGTGGCACCGCCCCACGGCACTGCCCCACGGCACCACCCCACGGCACCGCCCCACGGCATGCCAACATCACCCCATGACATGCCAACATTACCCCACTGCATGCCAACAACACCCTACGGCATGCCATCACCACCCCATGGCATGCCAACATTACCCCACTGCATGCCAACACCACCCCACTGCATGCCAACACCACCCCATGGCATGACAACACCATCCCATGGCATGCCAACACTACCTCACTGCATGCCAACACCACCCCATGGCATCCCAACATCACCTCATGGCACACCAACACCACCCCATGGCATGCCAACACCACCCTATGGCACGCCAACACTGTGCACTAACGTCACCCCATGGCGCACCAATTCTGCCCCACGGCATGCCAATGCTGCTCCACTGCACACCAGTGTTGCATGGCAATGCTGCCCCACTGCATAATTAATTCACTGACTGGTCACCAGCAAGACACCGTGACATGAAAAGCCAATGCAAATAATTGAAGTCCACAATAGGATTTCTTTAAAATTAACATTATGTACAAAGACTCAATGTATCGATAGCTGCAATGGTCTTCCCAAAGCCCGAGAAAGGCCGGCTGTGGGAGGGCTGCCTTTGAGGTAAGAAGCTGCCCTGAAATGGGAAACCTGGGATCCGAAGTACTTCACTTCCAGAACGAAAAGCTGACATTTTCCTCTGGCAGCAGCTGTGTGCCCTAACCACACTGCACACTTCCATACCTGCCCCCGAGGCTATTGGAGCACCCGGCACCACCGTCCTGCACCAGACTCTGGGAAGAAAAGGCCAATCCTTTTCTTACTCTCTCCCTTAGCAGTGAACTGTCAGGCATGAGCTCTGCTTGCTGTTCTTCCCCCTAAGGCTGGTACCTAAAGGTGACTTACCCCATGACACAAAGGCAATTCCTGGCTGATCTGGGAAGAGAAATCAAGTCCCTGTTTCCTGTTAACCAAACCCTTGTTTCCCTACTTAGAGTATTATTTCTTAATGGGATTTCACCATAAGCATTTTGAAATGTAAAATGGATAAAAACCCACAGCCCATTTACTAACGTGCCAGCTTTCAGCATACATTTAATTTCTCCTTTTGCTTCAAAATGATTCATTAGCTCAATGCATTCATTTTCTAACAGAGTCATTCCTTTCTGCTTCATGGTTTGCTCCAGCCTCATCTTGAACTTATTGCTCCGTATCCATTTACTTCAGGATGTTGCCCTCAAGCCCCGAATATAATTCCTGCTGTTAGCCCGCTGGATTGGACCGTGCCCACCTCAGGGCTTGATGAATCCTCCTGGACAACAGGGATTGCTGGGACTTGGGCAATCAGGTCTCTCTTCTAGGGAGCTATTTGCAAATTCTATGCTGTATTGTATTCCTAATTCCAGAAGAACATTAATTTCAGAATTGAGGTTTAATGTGAAAAGTGGTTTATGCTTAAATTATAATCTCAGCACTAATGCCATCAAGCAGTGGTGCTGAAAGGAAGAGGTATTAGGGAAAGACCTGGGGAATTGTAACAGAAAATGGAAATATCTTTTATGTCATACTTTTGCTGTATAGAAGGTGATAAAAAAATACATCAAAGAACCTTTTGAGAAACTTGGTTCCCGCTTGCGGGAGCCTCTACATGAAGACACCTTTTCTGTTAAGCACTTAAACACAAACCAAAACACAAACAGAAGAGAGCGGGGTGATCCAGTGCAGGGTCACGAGAAACTGCAGACAGAGCTGCTTGTTTAAATAGCCATTTCCCTTCCAAGGGAGAAAAGAGGTCGCCTGACGCTGGGGACAACCTCTCCGAGGCTGCGTAATCCCACAGAGCTACCCAGACTGCTCAGATCTGCATTGGGCTGCTGAAGCAAATCCTTTGCTGTAGTTCTGTCAAAAAATATTCCTCTCTCAGGCGACGCAATGTGTTCCACTCTTCACCTAAAGACCCACAGCCCTGGCAGCTTCTCTCCTCCCAGGCCACCTCCCAGACAGCCACCGAGCACTGTCCTGTCAGTAAGAGCAGTTGAAGGAGGAGGAGTAAGGCAGGAACTCGGAGCAAAGGCAACCCGGAGCTGTCTGGGTCACTGAGCCACCAGCGATGCAGGAAAAGCGCCCTGGTCCTCTCGGCTGGGAGACGGGAAGCCAGGGGCACTGATGAGAAAAAAGGAAAAATAAAAGTACTAAGTGCTGGGCTGTCGGTGGAGCTCGTCGCTGTCTGTCAAAGGCTGAAGGATCACACTGAACGGATAAAGCAGCTTTCCTGTAACTCAGAAAGTGAAGGGCTGTTCCTTAAGAGAAGACATTTAAGACTGACTGCAGGTCCCCTGTGCTGGTGATGCCTGTTTATGGCTGCTACACGCTTACCCAGAACCCAAATAACGCAACAGGCAAAATGCATCACTCAGTACCTCCAGAACGCTCATTCTTGCCGGGAACCTGCACGTTCCTAGCAAGAGCCATGGCTGTAAATGTAACCTGAAGTACAGCTCGGCGAGTCTGCTCTGCAGGGACACGTCGTCTGTGTTTCCACCCATGGTGTACAAGGGTAAGCTACACGTCAAACACCTTGTTTGTACAGCGCGTTCTCCAAGGGAATCCAGGAATGAAAATCAACAAAACACAATCCTGGTAACATCCAAGTCCGAATAAGAATTCCTCTGGTCCAGAAATATTTGCCCGGCTAACCGAATGCTAACCATCTGACCGTAAGCCAGGAAATCAATGTATAATTTTAGTTTGAGAGCCCATTAAAAACTGCTGATTTCTCATTTCAGCGTCTGCATTATGCAGAGACCACTGCTGCGCCGGGGGCTGGAGGGATGGCTGGGAATTGCTGAGCAGCAGTTGCAGTGGTAATAATATTTCTGAAAATAAGATTTAGAAAGAAGCAGATTTTTCATTAGTCTTAATTGAATCTGCAGCAACTGCATTGTTAAATATTCTCCTTTTATCTAGGTAGCTTTCCATCCCAACTGCCAAAACTCCTCTTATGCACCTATTCAACTTATTATTAATAAAGCATGACCTAGCCCATTAAAACTAGTTGATGAAACAGGAAGGGGCTGGGTTTTTTTCAAATTCTTCTGGCAAACAAACCTGTTATGGTGAGACACAACCCAAAAGCGTTAGCGTGCAAAGCCTCCTGTAAGAAAAGCCAGTTTAATACCTTTAAAAATCTTGAAAAGTCACCCTGAAAGGCACTGACTATGTAAAGATACTTCCAACGAGCACAAGAGGTTCCTTGGGCAGGAGAGCACGTTTTGCTCGGAAACGTCTGCGCTCATGACCACATCACCATCTCACGAGAGACTTTATCAGCCACCACAGAGCTGCTGCTCTACAGGAGGTGCTGCGTTCATACAAATACAGCGATAATTCAGGGAACCTTGAGCTGGAAAGTCATTAAGGCTCATTATCATCTCTCTAGCGGATCCCCCGGTTCTATGAACCCCCTGGAGAGCCGCTCGAGGAAAATCACCTTTCCATGGGGCTACGGCCCGGCTCCCGAGGAGCAGCGCCCTGCACAGCCCCTCCGGGGGCTCCTCCGCACGCTGGTGTGTGTTCGTGCTGCCTTTCCAGGGCAGTCCTGACCTCCCTTTACCTAATAACTCCAAGGAAAAGCAAGGTCCTACGCAATTTTATTACCACCACAAACACTTCCTATATTTCAAGACCCCAACAAATGTAATAACATGACATTAATGGCTTAATAAACTTTAGAGCGCTACTAATACTTTGACAAAGGTTGCAAAGCTCTCTGGCCCAGCCATTCACCGAAGCGTTTTTCAAGAAGCGCACATGCACCAGTTTTGCCCTTTCGTCGTCGGGGAATGCCCTACATTGTCACCAGGCTTTTTGCAAAAGAGCTTTTCAGAAGCTGCCAACGTTTCGAGGCTGCCAATGCTCGCGCACAGCCCTGCAAAAACAACTCCACGCCCCACCGTGAGGCTTCTGCAGCCGGGCTTGCACTGAGCCGCGTAAAGCCACGTTGTTTAAGCACCAGCCAAAGCACCCCTCTTCAACAGAGTTGGCTGGAAATGTCAGTATTTTTGAGGAAATGTAAAGCTATTTTTTTTTTCTGTTTAGTAATTGTTCTCTTTTCCAATGGGACATTAAAATCACAGAAGATGGAGCTTCTGCTTCCTCACTAGAGTATTTTTTCCTCTGGCATGTGTTTCAGTTAAAATAATAAATTTGTCACACAGAAAAAACTGCAAAAAAAAAAAATGTTGATGCTCCATCCTCTTTCTTTGCATAGGACTTGGCCCTTCCATCCCTATGGGGTGCCAACACTGTGCCTCCTCCACACAGGGACGTGTTGGGAGTACAAGGACACACACAGAGACCCCAAAGACCCCCCCAGGAGCCCCTCGCCTGCTCCCCTGAACAGCACACCATGCACAAGACTGGCCCAAGTAACTCTTCTCCAAACAAGACAGGTCCTTCTGCCCATGTTTTTGACTATCAATCGGGAGTTGCAGTTAATGAGAGGGCTGAATCCAAAGAGTTTCAGTTCATTTTACAGTCAAAAATACGATACCAACACATTGAGTATTTCAGACTGCAGAGATATTGGAATATCCAGGAGATGCTTGGGAGACCTCTCTGGACAGCAAGGATGTGTGCATTTATTAATAAAAGTGCTCAGAAAATACTGCTTGTATTGATCCAGAGTCAATTTAAAATCTTCTCTCCATTTTCTTTCCATTAGCCTGGGGAGGAAGGTCTTCTCTGGCACATGGCCACCAGCATGGGAACAGGACCTCAGCCCTCAGCTGCTGTGGGGAGCCAGCAGATCTTTCTCGGAGATGAGTGTGCAATGAAAATCAGGGTTTTAAAAACACAGATGATCAAATCCTTCCTGAAAGTTGCTGGGGCAAACCCAGGGATGGATGGTGGCTCCTACCTGCTGTTCACAGAGACGTGCATGCAGGTAACCTTGGGCTTCCCAGAGGCTGCTCCCCACCAGGGAGACGTGGATCCCCCGAGCGGCCGGGGGCCCAGTGCGGCCAGACCGCTGCCCCATGCCAGGTTAGGGCCAGGCAAGTCCATAGCAGCAATTTGCAATTCAAAATACTTGCAAACACAGTCTGCATTTAAGCTCCTGCAGATCTGATGGATCGCAGCTCCTGCCTTCCCCTCTCCCGCAGTGCCTGCGAGCAGAGGCCCTCAGCAGCAGATTGCCAACGACAACGGGAGGATTTCCCAGGACTTCAGTTTTCTATGAGGTGAATCCATGTCTTGGCATCTTCACAAACAGAACCAGCAATGGGCTGTAAGCGGCAGGGCAGAGACATGAGAAAGCATCTCAGTGACTCTCCCACCTGCGTTCAGGGTGCACAGAGGCATTATCATTCACCACGTGCGTTACTGTGACACCAAGAGGTCCCAGCCAAAACAAGCCTGTTTCCCTGGGCTCAGCACAAGAACCCAGCCCTTTTCCCCTGCAAGCCTGCAGTCTGAAGAGGGCCAAGATGCAAAAGGGGGATGTAGAGCAGGACAGAGAAGGAGGGAAAAAAGCCCAACCATCAGCGACTTCACAGGAGCTTGTAAGGGGTTACAGCCTCCAAGCTCTCCAGCTAAGAAATTAGAAAACAGCAATTATTGCAGTGTCATTTCTCCATGCAGTACGCGGAGCACACCAAGACCCAGGGGACATTCAGGAGTTGGGAGAGTCTTCCCAAGCAGTGGGGCTTTGAGCGGCTGGAGGGGCGAAGCGCAGCAGGAGCAATACACATGGGGACTGGGGCAACAGCAGCTCTCCCCAGCGCCGCCTCACCAAGCTCTAGGGCACCAGCAAGTAAACGCTGTGCCCTGTCTTGCATTTATTTTCACTGGTTTCTGTTCCCTCTGCACGCTGCCTTGGCAGGGTTAATGCCTTTGCACCACAGGCACTGACGAGTTCCCCGAGAAGCCGTCAGATGGATCTACACCACTGTGAGTTCTCCTTTGTATCTGGGACTCTTTCCTGACGTTTGTCTTTAAAAAGCAACACCATTCATATGAAAAGTTGATTAATTCCACTTGTTATAATTATTCTCACAAATAAAATCCAGCTATTCGCCCCCCTGTGAATATGGGGGATAATGGTCCTTACCCTTCTCGGTAAAGCATTTCAGTTCCAGGGGTGAGAAGCTCTGCACCAAGCACTAAGTGTTATTATTAAACTGTCATTAAAAGCATTTCAGGAAAAGTTCACAAACTGCAGGGATTTCTGCCATCGCAGCGGCTGGCTGGGACGGCAATTGGGCTGAGCGGTTACTGCCAAAACCACAACCGCACTGAAGTCCGGTCTCCATTCAGGAGTCCCATTTTCTGCAGCCGATGCCACCACTGCAGCCACCTCCACCTGCCAGGAGCTCCCTGCTGCACCGCCCCGCAGGGCCATCTCCCGCCACGGGGGGCTTGGGGGGCTGCTCCATCCCCACTGCACTTCCGGAGGGTGCTCGACACCGCGGCAAACCAAAGAAACCCAACAGGAGAGAGCCTGGAGCAGGGGAACACCGATATTCACCAACACCATCACACAGCTGCGGAAATCTTTGGCCAACCGGTGCCGCACCAGACACCAGGCACTCGGAGGCGCCTGAAAGATCTGCATGACACAGGCAGAAATTAACTGGCTGGGTTTTATTCCCTCGCTTCCCCTATTTAGTCTTGGCAGCTGAATCAGGCAACGGCACCCGGCAGCAGCTCACTGCCTCGCCCAGCGTCTCCGCAGCAGAGTTTGGGAGACTTCACTAATAAACCGGAGCACTGGAGTTTCAGGGAAGAAGAACCATTTTAGAAAACATGGAGGAGGGCATATTTAGCAGCAGCAAGAGAGCTGGAAACAGAAGGAAGCCTTTGAAGAGCTGGCCTGATGGAGAGAGATGGAAAAATTATGTAAAATAAGAAAATACATACAGAGCTGGCAGGCAAGCTGCAAGCCCAGAGGGGGACGGTGTGTCTGATAGTAGAAGAGCCTTTGATTTCTCTCCTCTTCTCCGAGTTCTCTGCATTAGCACTTCAAATGTTAACGATTTCAAAATGTTAGCGCTTAGGAGGGGGGAAAGCATCTCCCTTACAGACCCACGACTTCAGTAACTGCCCAGTAATAGGCAGTCGTGCCCTGCGGCTCCCCCCCTGCCCGGTGCACCGAGCAGCGCCCGCGCCAGCCCCGGCACCCCGCTGCTCCGACTGCCGGGGGCTCGGCTGGTCCCCCCACGGCTACACGCTGGGCCCCACGGGTGGACTCGCTAGCCCGGAGGGGGACAGCAGGTCCCCTTCGCCAAGTGACTCTCCAACTACCCAGAGAGTTGGCGAGAGCCATTATGTAAGTGCGACGCAAGAGCCTCGCGCGCTGAATCCCAGAACTGTCATCGCAGCCTTTGCAAACCCATTTTTACCTCTCTAAGTGTGGCTCATCAGCGACGAACATGAAAGCTGCAAACCCAGTGTGTTAACTTGGGACTGCTTAGCAGGGAGAAGAAGAAATAGAGCAGACTCGAGCAGATGCTGAACAAATATCCCCACAAAGCCACGGTACCTCCGACAACGGTTTCCTATTTCTGTGGGGCATTTTACATGCATACAAGCAGAGCGATGAGACCCTGAAGCTTTACAGTGACTTGTAATCTCTTCCCACTTCTCCTTAACAAAGTTGATGACAGGTTAAAATGGCCGGAGGAAAAAGGGAAGGTATCTGTACACCTGTCACAGCGGCTCAAGCCAGTGAGGAAATTAAAAGCCCTGGGGTAAAATCTAAATATATATCTGCAAGGGAAGCACGAAAAGTCTCCAGGCAGAGCACAGTAATCAGGCGTGGCCGAGTCACTTTTCCAGGTGAGTACATAACGGGGTCACTATCCACTTCCCAAGATTTAATGAGACCAGCGCCGGGGTCCTCACCCAGGCAGAGCTGGCAGCCTGCGCCGGCAGGGACGGGCAGCGCTTTCCAGAGCGTGAGTCAGCGCCGGCTCTGTGCGGGGAGGCAGAGCAATGCGGCGAGCAGAAAGGAAGGCAGCGACGCTCTGAGAAGGTGGCAGGGCAGGACCCAAGCCCAGCCAGGAGGAGCAGGGGCTTCTGGGCTCCCCCAGGCACAGGGGCTGGCAGAGCTCTGTGCCAGGCTGGGTGACTGCCCTCCACGGCCATTCACTGCAATTTGCTGCCTCCCAGCAGTAATGATCTTTGCACTATAAATGTTTATTACTCTAAGCACTTGTGCAGTACTTTTCCCCCGGGAATCTGAAAACACCTTGTAAACACCCCGGGTGCTGCTCACGACACCCGCAGGAGGAGCGGGGAGGAGAGGGCTCCGCACCCGAGCTGTCGGTCAGGAGGAGGTAATAAACCCTCATCGTGTGGCATAATTACCGTGGCAGTTCTGTAACTTCCCTCCAGCCTTTCCAAGGGTCCCAGCCCTGCGGCTCCCCTCCAAAGCCAAGACCTTCCCCTGGCTGCCCTCCTGCAGGTACCTGAGCCAAGACCCGGGGGAAGGAGAGGGATGCTCTGAGCATCCCTGGCCAGCGGCTAAGGGCAGGACGGCCACAGCAGCGCGCCCACCCCCAGCTCCTGCCACACACTGTCCAACAACACTCCGCTCCGGGGAACACCCTGCTCCCCCAGCACTCGCCCCGGCTTTTCCCAGGGGATGCGACAGGCAGCATGAGCTGAGAAGGCACCTTGTGCCTCCCCACGCAGCCTTCACCAGCCCTTCCAGCGCTCGCTATTTCCAGCCCAGCAGCAAAGTGCCTTCAGGAGCCGGTGACGCTCCGGATGGAGACACACTACGGCGTTTAATGAGGCGGGAGCACAGGCGGCTCGCTCGCTGCTGCGCAACACCTCGCCGAGCTCCCCGGCAGAGCTCGCCAGGAAGCAATTTCACAGAGGCTTTCAAAATGCCAAAGTGATTCCTACTTTGCAGTTCTAAAGGACTGGGAGCCTTTTCTGCATGACACTTGTGGTAACTTTGTTACTGAAGTATTAAAATTCTAATGAAATTCTCTGTTAAACTGCAAAACAGTGTTTACTTATTAAACAGCTCTAAGAGTTTCTGCTTAAAATGTGGAGAATTTTAGCATCTAAAAACCTTCTTAAAACTTTTTTTCTTTGTTTTTTTTTTGCTTGTTTTTTAAAAAGATCAATCTTCCAAGGAGAAACTCAGGCTTTGGGGCTTTCCATCAGCTCTGCCAATTTCGTCTCACGTTAATAAAACTTTCTTCCCTCCCCAGGGTCGCTGGATCATGCTAGGTACCGTTTGCCATACATTTTCTGCATCTGACACCAGTCATTTTGTAATACATTATATAAGACAGAGAAAATGGCAAGTCCGTATAAAGAGAAATTCACAACGTGCTGCAGAAATGAGGCATGAACTCCATGGAGTCTATGACAGCCTCATCGTGGTGTGTGGGAAGGACTAGAACAAGGGGTTGTGCCAGACCATTGATCTTCAAGTATGTTTCTTATTTTAACTTCAATGAGAAAAAAATTGCTTACCAGTCAATAACGTGCTGTAGCCGAAAGCTCTGCCGTGCAATAGGAGTCCCTGCCGGGCAGGTGATGTGCAATGCCCAAGTCAAAGCTCGTGCTGCACCCAGGTGCCATCGGGGATCTGACAAACAGGGTCTCTCTGTTTCCACACTCAGCCAAAAGCAGGGCTCAGCATCGAGACATTAAAAGGGAAAGAAAGGTTTCTCGTGTACTGCTCGGGCCACACAATCTGCCACCACGAACAGGCACCGTGTTCCTAAAAGCCTTAACGCAGCATTTACAATGGCAGAGGTCTGTTACCATCTTGGGTATCTACACGCTTGGTGTACTCTGAAATAAATGAGTAAAGTGTGCAGATGACTGCGTTAAAAACCACGTCCCTGATATAAGAGGTCCCAGAGGCCTCTTCTGCACAAAACCCCCTGAAATTCTCCCCAAAGGAGACAAGCGCTGCAGTACACACGCAAGAGCTGCGCTGCCTTCTGCTGAGCACGCCTGGTCAAGAGCAAAAGGTGAACGAAAGCCATGGCAAAGGATTTTAAGTCAGGTTATTATACACCATCGGTCTTATCTGCTTGTCAGCTTCTGGTTCAACTCCCATGACCAAATCATCTGTTGGGAAGGGAATATCCGCTCCAGGAGTCGGTCTGACAGCAGATGCTATTTCACGGATGCCGGGTCTCGACTGTCTCATACATTTAAAGTAAAAAGCACACGTTAAAAAAAAGTATCTTGGCCTGTTCTCATCTCTCATATAGAGAGACACAAAAATAAAAAGGAATAGGCCCATTTTTCCACACAGTGCCTCCTTAAAGACTGAACTGCAAACACCGTCCTCGCCATTTATATTCATTCTGGCCAGGCAGACGCTTTTAGGAAGAAAGATTGTTTAATAAACAGACATTTATAACAAGTGCCTGGTCTTGCAGCCTCATCATCTGGAAAAGAGTCCATTAAACCAAGTGAGAAACTCTCTGATTATTAAGGGTGTTTAATGGGATCAAGATTAAATTATATAATGATTGTGTTAGTATCTGCAGCAGTAGGTTTAGTTGTGTTCCTTTCTCTCCCTAAGATCTGATCACGGGAAACAGGGCAGCTTAGAGGGGAAAAAAGGCCTTAAAGGTGGGATAATTGTTCCAACTCTCAAAAGTTGCTTGGGAAGAGCAGCTGTCGGGCCCCAAAGTGGATCTCAGTGCTCTCCGGTGCTCACTAATACACAAAGGATCAGCAGCACCCGCTGTGCTTCTCGTGAATCATCCTCCTTCAAAAGGGAAGAGGGGATCACACCAGCACATAAAAGAGCACCCACAATGTTGGAAAAGGGCACAGGACTCATCTAGACATGCGTTTCATCTCAGTCTTTCATAATTCCCTGCAACGAAGATGAACATCCCTCCTTCACCCTCTCCCTCCCGCTAAAACCCCGATCCGCGTTCCCCTAACTTGCTCCCTCTGAAGCAGTGCAGTCCCTCGGGAGCTGGGTAACACCACCACCCCCCACCCCACCACCCCCCAACAGCAAAGCAATCCCTGGGGGTGCGAACGCCAACTTCATCCAGCAGGGCAAAGCCGTGTCTGGCATAGAGCCACCTGCTCCAGCACGCTTACATGGCCAATAAACTTTGCCCCTTACATCCCAAGCTGGGCGCCTTCCTGGGGCAAAGCACATCACCAGCTTCTCTTGGAAAAACCTGCACATCACCGACAGAGCAGAAGGCACTTTCCCTCCTCTACGTACCAGTACAGGGCTTCCTTCAGCAGCGTAGCCTTGCTATGCAAACGATGGCTTTGGATTTACTTAACTAACCTTTGGGGCTTACCCTGAACCTGCTGCACAGCTCTGCCAGCCGGGACTCCTTCGCAAAGCTGTACGAGGCACGTCCCTGGGCGCTGGAGAGCAAGCTTTGGCGTTCGATAGCTGGGCTTTGCTCTTTTTCATAGTTGTTGGGTTTTGGTTTTTTAACTCGCACCGGTGGGAAGGCATCCATCCTTCGTACATGTGCAATGCGTTTTGCACACATCTGTAAGCAGAAATATTTGTACTGCTGAACCCTGGAAAGCTGAGCATTTCTTAGCCACAGAGCGCTGCATCTGGCATTAAAACGCATTTACAAGTTCTTAGCAAGAAAGAAATATCTCCCATTAGAGACCATAACAAGAGCTGACTAGAAATTGTTTTTCCTCTCAATTTTAGCACAATAGCTGCTGGCAATCAACCTCTCCATCAGCACTGGGCAGTTCTAAGTGCAGATACTGCGTGGGAAGAATCCAAACAAAGTGACAATATTGAGCTTTAAAAGCACTTTGGAGAGAGATGAAAAGGAACAATTGTTGAACGTCAGCTCTGGAAGAGGCTGACGAGATGTAATGGCTCTTCGTGTCACCATCTCTGCACCATGTAACACTCAGTGACCCGACAGATTACCAGCTCCCGCAGCAGAGCCTTCCAGCTCATGGCAATCCCTGCACAACAGCTCTGAGGTGGCAACTCAAGAGATGTCCACCCTGGAATGAGACTATAAAGTCTTTCTCCACTTGGGAAAACCTCATGGTGCTGATCTACCGAGCTGGAACCGATGCCACATGCACAGGTCTTGAGGAACTTCAGACAAGCAGGAATGAAAGGGTGCACAGAGATGATAAACAACCCCTTTCTTGCGTGCATGCCGGCACGTGGGCGAGCACACTCATGCACATACGTGCGTGTGAGAGCCTCAGGAAAGGTTATGTCCCTGTGCCAGAGAGGTGGAGCTGCTCCAGATGACTAGAAAGACCAATCTCAAGTCATCTTCAAGTGGGAACTGAAGTGTCAGAGAAGGCCTTCACTCTCAGCAGCGTGGGTGTAATTGCAACCAACTGTAATAAAGCAAATCCATCTTCAAAATCCAAGCTCGAGAACACTGACTAAATAGCTTCCTCAAATAAATGTCTTTCCAGAGACCAGCTGTAACTTCTTGCTGAGAAGAAGGCACCACCTAATACCCCTTTCTCAGTCCTTGAACAAACACTGTGACTGTGCATTATAAATACCAAACTAAATTAGCACACTAGTGTCCATGCCAATTATTTCAGTTAAACTCTCTTCTAATAACCAATTAGTACCCATTTTATTAAATTAGAAATTTTTCAAACAATACTCCCATACGGAGTTATTAGTCCAGATGAAATTATGTGCTTCACACATTGACACGTGGACACTGGGCAAATGAGTTTCTGTCGGTCTCTGCAGCTCTCCCCACGCCCAATCATCCAATCACATCCACAGCTGAACTGAAAGGAGAAGTTTTAGACAGTGTTTTAGCTTCGAAAAACCGTATTTAGCACCCGTCTGCAGGAAACCTTCCTGCTTAAGCTTTTTTGCTCACATACAAAATAGCACACTGCATGCAGCAAGAAGGCCACTTTAAAATTAAATAGCTCTAGGGGATTGATTAAGGCATTCAGAAATAACGCAGCGTGGCTTGGCCAGATGCTTATGTCCTAACGGTAATAGTTACAAGACCAGCTCAGCTGAACCAGCAGAAGCCTTGAGACAATCTCTAAACCGAGAGCGTTCTCTTCCTCTCTGCCTGCAGCGGGGCACAAGCTGCCTGATCTCCCTGGTAAAAATAGAGATACCGCGTCGGCACCGGCGACAAACGGCAGCGCTGGCTGAGCCCCAGCTACCCGAGCTCCGTCGAAACCCAGGTTAGGCGAGCTGCAAGGCCAAGCCTCGCTCATCAGACGGAGGCATCCGCGTCTCGCCAGAGCTGCTCGTCTGGCATCGCCCCTGCCTGGTCCCCGCTCAGCGCAGAAGGAGAAGGAGGTGAGATCCTCCCGCCGCCCCCGCAGAGCGAGGCTCCGGGCTCCCGAGTGGAGGCAGGGGGAAGCTCAGGGGTTGCTTTTTGCTAAAACCCAGAGAGGAGCCAAGGGAGCAAGAAAAAAAAACCATAAGAGAAGGCAGGAGCCGTGGGTCGGGGGTCAGCAGAGGCTGGCAGCCTTTGCCCAGGAGGGACGGCGGTGTCCTGCCCACCCGGTGCCGGCAGCGCCGGCCTTCAGCCTCTGCGTGTGTAGGGGCAGGATTCCCGCTGTTCCGAGGAGCTCTTACTCCATGAGCCCCAGGGGTGGAAAAACACCCGCTTTTGGCAAAGGCCTGCCTTTCTCGTAAACATTTAGCCGGTGGATTTTTTGCTGCTTCCTGACAGCATAACACATTTCTCAGCGATGTCACTTCTGCCCACAGGATGGCAAGGTCTCAAGCTGACATTTGCTAAACATCTTCACCACCTGCTCCCCAGAAACGTTCCTCTTGCCTAGACAGAGGAGACATTTTTCTTGACAGCTCCCGCCATCGGGGAGCCAGCACGTACTCTGCCACCGAGCCACGGTGTTCGTGCTTCGTGCTCTAACTGCTGCTTGGCACCCCAGCAACGGGTGCTGGATTCACAGCGGCGCTGACCCATGGCCAAGGCTCACAGAGGGCTGGCCAGGCCAAAGCAGCAGCACAGCATTTGAAAAGTCCAATTCCCAAATAAATCTGCTCGCATTGATCTGAAGTCAGAAACCGATTGCAGCAAAGCTCAACCAAAGCAGCGGCTTTGCTAATAGTCACCACCGGCGTACTGGGAACGGATATGAGACACGCAGAAAGGCTCGATGACGCTACCCACAGCCCAAAAAGCAATTGCTCCCTGCCTAAAGGTAGCTGCTAAATTTGCAGCGCAACACTCCCGCTCCTGCGGGAGCCTGCGTGGGCTGCAGGAAGCGCGGCAGAGTCACTAATCCAAACACAGCCGCCGTAGTACCGGCACTCGCTCCGCAGCCTCCCCGCCGCACTCCCCCACGGTTCCTCCCCGAAGGCGCCGCAGACCCGCTGCCGTGCCGATCTCCAGCTACACGAGCCCGTAGGCTGGAGACCAGGGCGGAGCAGCGCAGAGCCCCAAATAGCTGCGAAAAGCCCTGCGGGAGCCACTGCCTGCAAAGCGGAGAGGACGGGTGTTGGCCACGCAGCAGAAATCACCATCCAAACTTAACAAAATCCAGCAGACCTCAATCACAGATGTGGTGGGTTTCACCCGGCCTTAAAATGAAACTTTTTTAAAAAATCCTGCTGTTTTACCAGTTAGCAGAGGCTGACAAACACACAGTGTCCGTGTCCATTCCCAGTGTCGCAGGAGGGGAACAAGCCCCAGCCTGGAGCGAGGAACTCGTCACAGCCTTCTGCGAACCAGGACCGGGAAATATCCCGCGTGTGAAGAAGAGCAAGCAGCACACGAGGAAGGGGGGAATACAACCTACAGATGGACGTTTCACTCCAAGAGTTTCAGGAGGCGCAGAAAGGAGGATGACAGCACCTTGCTCGGGACCCTCGCACGTCCCCAGGCAGGATCGGGATCAGGTCGGGTGGAGGATTTGCAGCCTCCAGCCTCAGCTAAGCTGCTGTTGCACTTGAGACACGGACATACCTCCCCTGCACCCCACAGTCAGCATATCCAGCATCTCACGTGCAAACGCACCACACCAGTCAGCTTTATGCGAAGCTACAACCAAAAGCTAGGAGACAGGTAACAGCAAGGAGTGCTGGAGAGAATAATAAAATCACAACTTTGCCCTGAGATTTGGGGAGTTTTGCTGCACAGGAGTCGTGTTTGTGTTGTCCTCAAGAGGGCTCTACCACAGTATTATGAAAGAGCAGCAGCAAAAATCATCTGTGACAAAGAAACTGTTGACAACAGTAGACATGAAATCTGGTTCAGTAAACCGACCACGGCGGGGCACAGAGCGAGGGTCAGCCACTGGGCAGCCCCACGCGGGTCAGGAGAGCGATGCCACCTTGGTGAGAAAGCAGCTCGTGTCCGAGATGGACACCCCTAGGCAACAGAAGGAAGTTTGCATTGGCCACGGCGAACACCTGCACTCTTCTCCATCAGTTCCTTGCAACACCCAACACCCCGTCCGGGGACACAAAGGCTGCTCCGCTCCCCGAGGGAACGGGCGAGGACTCAGCACCGCTCCTCGCACCGCAGCTGGGAGCAGCTCCAACACCGGGGAGCCGGGGGGGCTTCGGTTCCAGCCCCCCGGAGCGTGCCGAGGCACACAACGGCACAGCGGCACGTCGCCGCAAGGCAGCCGGCACCTCACTAGTGCCCAACTTTGCACACTGAGAAAAAGCGGGTTATTGCTGAACCAACCTGTCCCGGTACAGACCAACCCTCACACTGTTTTTTAGCTTGCATCAGGCAAGACTTTAATACATCAAAAGAGTAACTCCGCATAGGGAAGAGGTGAATGAACCTCTCGGCTTCACAGAGGCGACACCTCACTGTGAGTGTCTCCCCCTCTCACCACACTTCAGTCTTTCACCCTTGAAGCAAATCCCTTATCTCACCCACTTAATTCATTGCCATTTCACTGTTTACATTACCCAGCTGACCCCACCAGCTACGCACCCCAAGGCTAATGGGCTCGCTCAGCGTGTGCCGCTAGCCTCAGCCTTCAGCACAATTCCTCCTCCCTTCCTTCCTTCCCTCCGGCTTCGCCCACGTCCTGGCCCGGCTCTGAACTCTCAAAGGCTGCGGCCGTGGCTACTTGTACATCGTGCTATGCGTATATGCACACCCACACAACTGCTGCAAAAAAGCAGGCAGGAAAAAACAACGATGGCATCGGATTGGAGAGAGCGTGAGCAAGCTGCACCCTCTCCGTTGCAAGAGGATCCTATTCAATGGGGGAAATATCACAGAAAAACATGGGAAAACACGCCTGTGTAGAGGCACCCTCGCACACAGCAAATACCATCTGACTGCGGAAACTTTTGTTCCCGGAATAGAGAGCTGGCACCCAGCACGTTGGAACTGACCACAAAGCAATTGCTTTGGAGATGTCACGATCCCAACGTGTTTCTCCTGTCTGTAGGCTTCGCTTTACAGCTTCCACTCACAAAACACTGCTTCTGCGTCCTGTTTGACCATCAGCAAACTGCACGGCCCCAGGCTGTCTCTCAAAGAAAGATGAGCAGAAGAGAACCAGGTGGTCTATCTTTAGGAAGAAGACATAAGCAAGACCATGCAATTGTGGCCCTGCTGCAAGCCCGAAGAGGCAAAGGTGACTCAAAGCTCCTGGAATTCTTCCAGAAAGCTGCGGATGGCCCTTGCAGAGCACGCCTGTCCCCTGCCACAGATGTCTGATGTAGTTTTAGAACAGAAAATAACTCTTTAAAACCCTTGCAAGTAATATAACTTTTGGAAAGCATTGCTTCACCCACTACTACAGGCTTCCTGCTTGAAGTGACGAGTTTTCTGAGTTCGAGAGATTTGGAAAACATGCTTTTTTTTTTACTTAAATCTGCTAGTAACATGCTAACGTCCACAACCTATCCATCCCACCAAGACTTAAGCCCTGTATTTCAACTCTATCACCACAAACTCCTTCATTATCAATTATTTATTGTCTAGAATAATTGAAGGGGGACACTGAAGCCTACTGAGGGGACCCACAACCCTGGAAACCTCCTCCCAGCCCTCTGTCTAGGCAGGGGAGATTTTTAGACACCCAAAATAAGGTTGCTGGGGCAGGACAGGAGAGCAGAGACTGCTGTTCCCCACAGACCTTCACCCCCAGGGACCCGCGTTCTCCAGCGGGCTGGACTTTGATCGTCTCCCTGCAGTAAAACAGCCAGATGTGAATTTAGTAACATGGCAATTAAATACTCCACAAAGAAAGGAAAAATAAGGTCATGATGGCAGATGAAATTCAACAGTATCATTTTATACAAAGTCTGACGGAGCAACGCAATCTAAACTCTGAAAGATAAGAAAGAATGGAAGACAAAATCATTTTTATTGCAGCAATGCAGCAAATTAATAGGCTGAGAACAGAAAAAAATATCCAGATTCGGGGACTTGGAGGCTGGTGCTGCTTAGCCTTGCACTGCCCCACAGCCTGCACTGCCAACCCTTCGCAGGCAAACTGCAGCCAGCACTGCTCTGTAGGTAGCTGGCAAGAGATTTGTACGGTGCCTGCGTGACCCATTCGCTGAGCTGTTGGTCAGGAGGAATATGAAGTATTTCCTTCGCAAATTAATACCCACATCTTTGCTACAGATCCAAGCAAGTGCCAGCGGAGCAGAGGCAAACGCAGCACGGCAAGGAAATCTGCACTAGCTGCAGGGCTTCAGCAGGCAATGTGTTCATGTCTCTCATGATAAGCAACACTGAAAATAGTAGACAATAAAGAATTAATCCTCTCTGTTGGTGGAACTTCTCAGAAACGGAGATTTTTTGATTCAAATTTCAGGCCTTTTCCTCTCTAAACGCTTCTGCTGCGATGTACCACAAAATGAAGCCTCTGAGATGCTACGCCTTACAGGAGAATGTATGGGGGGGATTTACTCACCAATCTACGTAGGCTCTGCTTGTGATCTGTTTTACCATGACCACACAGGGGGCTGTGAGACAGCCGCTCACGCCCAAGCAGAGCCGGCAGCGGGACAGGGCTGGCTGCAGGAGGCAGCGATGGCGCGGCAGGAGTTGAGCCCCCATCTCCCCCGAGGCAGCAAGCGGGGGAAGCCTCAGCTCCCTACACGCCGTCAGTCACCGAACAGGTTGTGCAGAGGAAAAGGAATGAGCACCACCTTCAGAATAGCAATAAATTATTTCCCTTGGGAACAAAGATGCAACTGTGATGAGACAAAGCGGTGGGAAAACATAGCAGAAAAATTTAATGCACTCTCTGCAATTGCAGCTACAGCTGCCAAGTTGTTTCTCATCCTGTCACTACAGCAGTGGTGACAGCTTCGGTCTCAGCCTGACCTTCCACCCCCACCCAAGCCAACACCAACACTTCCATCGATTTCTGCAGACACAGGGTTTTGCTGCGATGACAAATATAATCATTTCTTCAGCAGATCTGTGGACACAGACTCACATTCGTGATACTTCCCTGGTGCAAAAGGGACCCACATCTCTTGTAGATCTGTGCCGAGATCCAAGGTACTTCCACTGGCTCGCATGTGATTTCTGTTCTCTGCTCTTCACCAGCAAGTTTAAGCAGCACAGGAGCTCCAAGAAGCCGCAGGCAGAAAGGTGCACCAGGCCCGTGCACAGCTGGAGCAACCAGCAATGTCCCCACCAGGCTTCAGTCTCACACCAAGGACACATGGAAGGAGATTTAGTTAACCATGGTAGGACCCAAGACTACAACATTTTTCATGCCACCCTACGCTCTGTTTCTTCAGTTTCACTGCAGGAAACTTTTCAGTTAGGACTTCCTGCATGTCCTGTACAACTGGTCAAGGTGAGTAAAAATCTTCATTTTGCCAATGGGTTTAATTTTCCTTCAGTAAGGCCAACACCAGGCACCGAGGTGCTCCCCTGACAGCATGCCCACCTCGCAGAGCGCCTGGAGAACGAGCCCTCACGCTGGATTGGGAGGGCTGTCGCTCCTCCCCACAGCCCTGCCCTTCCCCTTTGCTCTTGCACACAACACGAGCCAAAAACCAGCCCTTCAGCTGGCACAAGTCTCTGCTGGGATTACACCCGCCGCTCTCAGCAGGGACATGACCCTCTGCCACCCTCACTCATGCTTTCTCCTTCACTTGAACAGGTACTCTCAGGTAACTTGAAACACTATGTTTTCCCTTTCAAGCCCATCCTCCCGATAAATTGAATAGAAACTAAAGTGAAAGTAAATAAACCGAGAAAATACACCAGGGAGGGATGGAAATTTGAGCCCACAGTGTTAAATTGTGCTAAATAACTGAAAATCAATGTTGCTCTTCCTTTTCATCAGGGCACAACTGTAGGTAGTGCAGCACTCCAGGGACACCTCCACTCATTCCACCAGACTGCTACATGCACTTACTTTTATTACCAGCAAGGGTCTGTTACTGACAGTAAAAGCGATATCCCTGAAAAGAGTAATGATATCTTAAAAAAAAATAATAGATATAATTATAAAAGCAGTGCATTCCTTCTCTTACTCTATTACTTTCATAACTTTCCTAATATTCCTGCTGATGTCCAGGGACTGCTGCCCTAAGATGAATACTCAAAGGCACACCAATTGCTACAAGGAAATACCCATTTAAAAAACTCTGAACAGCACATCAATTAAGACACCATGTTAGTAATCATCACTGCAGCCTTCCAGAACAACTGAAAAAAACAATCCGCAATTAAGAATGCTATCTATCATTAAAAGAAAAAAATCTACAAACACAAGAAAACCCAAATCCCATTTATAAAGCTGTCCCAGGCTTCCAACACACTTTTCACCCCATCTGTAGCTGGGCTGAGGAATGCAGTGGCAATATATGTTGATTTTGCCGCTGCTAAGGGAGAGGACCTGCTGCAGCCACCCTCGCTGGAGAGGACCTGACCCAGGATGGCGGAGCGCAGGCTTCTTGGTTATTCTTCCACGTAAGGTGGTGAATGGGACTGGCAGCAGATTTAAGGGCACCAACACCCTGCCCCAGGTGCTTTTTCCCTACACTGCTGTAAATTCTGCTAGTCTAAACCTAAGGCACCGTGCTTCAGAAGAGCCATGCCGGCTGACTGGTGGCCTGGGATGCCCTCGTCCACTCATTCAGAGAGCAGGAATAAGCCCCGACAGAGGAGTGCAGTGTGTCCACTCTGTCCCAGTAAGCTCTGGTGCTCCTGGCTGGCAGCTTCTCCAACAACTTGGTGATGGTACCTTGGGACTGAATTTGGTCTTGTCCGCAGTCTCGGCTGACACAGCAGAGCTGTAGGCATCTGCTTTGGAAAGAGCTACACCAGTATGTGTCACCTGCCCGACGCGCTGTGCTGCCTGGCTCAGGAGCAGGAGCCCACGGGGAGCAGCGATCGCTCCAGCTGGGAGCAGGGTTACTGCTGCAGGCTGGCTGCGCGGTCAGGAGCAGACACTTGCTTGTGTCCTGTCAGACAGAAACTTTCCAACAAAGTGTTGACTCAGGAAAACAGCTTAATCCAATTAATAATGTTTTGATTTTGCTTTGCCAGGTGGCAAAAGCAGAGGAAAAGCAATTCAATTCAAGTGGTCACACAGGCACTCCTAAGTTTCTGCTTCGGATCCCACCATTTTCCCCAGTTTTATTTATTACTTGGTTTGGAGCTGGGCTCAGGCACCGCAACTAAGACTGAGTCACCCCTTGTGAGATTCCGCACACAGGGCTGGTGGGAGACTGGGTCTTAACACTCTTACTGAAGAATGCATATTAGATAATAAATACCTTCATCCTACTTTCACAAGGGATCAAACTGCTGCGAGATGAAGAGCCTTCACCAGAGGAATTTTGCGGTACACAGGCATCAGAGCTGGATCTCCTAAATCCAGGTACAAACCTTCACAAGCGCAGATGGTACAGCCTGAACAGACATTGCAGTCCAGAACCTAAAATACTGGCCGTTACCTCACCGTCACAGAAATAAACTTCTCTCACTTCTGGATACAAACTGGAATTTTCAAATTAGTATCTGCATCTACCAAATAAAATGAGAGAAATTGCCCATTAAATCAAATGGCAATGAAGTGGGGATTCAGCCGCAAACATTCAAGGAACTTGACAACGGGACACAAAACTGCTCAGATCCATTAATGTAATGATGCATTTGATGAGGAAGTCACTTGGGGCACGTTAGCATGAAAACTGCAAGGACAAGATCCTACAAGCCTGATATTTCAGCACTCCAGTTTGCTTGTGCCAAGTATAATCCAGCCTATGATTTACAGCCACCACCTAGCAACACCTCAAACCAGGACACAAATTTAAGAGACAAAGATCAGACATCAGTTAACGGATAAAGAAGTTTTCAAAATCTATCCAGCCTGGAAGTGGAAACTTAGAAGAATTTGCCCCAGTTGTTAAAAGCCTCTCTTTTCTTGGTTATGCAACATCTGAAAAAATCTTTGATTTGAAACAGGAGATGTTAAAATTTTAATAGAGATGTTGCTGAATTCTTCTGCACAAGCAGCTTTTCCAAACATCCTCATCCATCAAAATGATTCTTCGCTGATAATTAGCCTCAGAAAAATGCACTTAATCAAAGTGACATCCATTACTTCTTGCTACTGTAAATAGGACTGTGGCTTCTGACAACGATTTTCTGGAAAGTATTCAGACTATTTAAATTAGGCAACAAATAAGCTCCTAATGGCACTCTCTGAGATACAGTTTAATTTTATTTATGGGCTTTTTTTAAACATGCCCCATCCCAGTTGTCAGCGTTGCCCAAGAAAAGAGAATGCAGGGGATCAAAAACAGCCATAGTCAGGACAGCAGAGATCAAAGGGATGCCACAGCTTGTGGTATAAAACAATATTTATCAATTCAGCAGATGTGCTTTCTCAGCTGCCTTTAATCAGCAAATACCAGTATCACTTTAGAACAGAAGCCTTCTTTACAGAGCCCAAACTTGCAGCGGAAATGGGATGCTGCATTCAGCTCCTTCTCCCTTCCAGCAGCAGCCCTTGCCCTTACTCCTACACACACAGGTACCATTGCACAGAGGATTCCCATAACCTGAGGAGTCACAGGCCAAGCACGTGAAAGGGTAGGAAGGCACAAGCAGTATTCATGCCCCCAGTTCTTCATTTTTCTTTTTGTTACAGGCTCAACATCTTAAACTCTGCCTTTACTGTTTTATTCCAGTGGCTCTGAACACTTTCATGACAACAAAACATCAGTGAGATAAGAAACGCAACACTGCCGTGAGAGAGCAGAACTTTTTCTCTTTCTTTTCTCTCTTCTTTTTCTCCCAGCATTAATATTGACAGGACATTCCAGAGGGAAAGAAACTTCTGAACCAGAGAGGACTTATGCCAGACAGCTGAGGCAATTGCAAGGTTCCCAAAGAGAGCCTTCTCTCCCCAAAGGAGAAATTACCTCCCAGTCCCTATCAGTCAGATTTATGCCCTGAGTCAGCAGTTTGTATCCTCTGGAAATTCAGAGCTGAATGACAGTTAATCCTGTTTCTATAACTTAAAGACCTGCCTTGCAAAAATGTCAAGCATGGTATTTAAATACAGTTGCACTGCATTGAAATACAGCTGAGCCCAAAGCCTTTCAGATGCCTAATGGTACTGAGTTCCAAAGATGAATAAGAGGATCTTGGAAAGAGCACTTCCATTTGACAACTCTAGATTTGCTTGTCATTAGGCTTTTCTCTCTCTGTTGCACAAATCCATTTACCTCCTCCATTCCTCTTCTAGTCGGTCTTTTCCTATTTGCTTCCTGGCTGATTTATTGCCATCCTCCACACAACATTCAAACTATTATTTTAATTCTCATGTCAATCAGTCTATCTGCCAAAGAGTAAGCCCTACTTAGTTAGACTGACTGTCTTCACCTTTCGTAATCTAAAAAGAAAAGTAAATTAGCAGCAGCCTATTTTACCTATTGCACCTCATATTCACTGATTAGTTCTTTCAGTTTCGTGGGTTAACTGCACATGCTCTCTCTTCCTGCTATACCACAGCTCTCTAATTATCTACTTGTTCCAGCAAGCTCTCGTCTCCTCAAGCTCCAGCATTACCTCATTCTCTTACCTCAGTCCAGTGCTGGTGTCTCCTCAGCATCCTCTGTGATGAAGATGGATTAATAAGTCTCTAACAGAAGCGGTTCTAATTGCCCAGAAGCAGCGAAACCTAGATCCCCCTACGGCCTCCCATCCTCTTGGTCTTCTGCTGACCCTAGAAACCTCCTCACTTTCACCGGCACACTATTATTCTAGAGGAGTTTTTCCAAAGCAGATATTTGAGATGCTAATGTTTTTAGATTTCCTTTTATAAATAAATGAGATATTTAGTGCTATGGACGTTTTCCTTCAGTGCTACAGCTGTAAGTCCAATGAGCTCTATTTTACCATTCACAGTTCCCCATACTGTTTATGTGGGGGAATTTTCCTCAGCACATTCCTGTCAGTGCTGTAACAAAGCACTTCAAAGCGTATCTCTGAGCTGCTTAGTATTTATCAGCACAGCAAAGCCAAAAAGGCTTTCTGCTTTTTTTCTGCTAGCCTAAATCAGCTCGTTATTCAGTTGGTTTGGAACAGACTAATCTACTAGTCATAAGTACTCCAGCAAGCTTGCTTCATCTATAAGGTCCCAGTATCGTTAACGACTTAGACTGAAACTGAGGCCTAACAGCAGCATTTCCAAAAGCCTACGGCAGTGGGTCAGCTCAACCCCCAACTAAGTCCAAGAGGACTACATGTGAATAGCAAATGTGTGCTCATAGATATGCATTCCCAGTCACACTGTGAAGTTTTCAATATTTTCTAGACGAAGGGGAAAGTCAAATAACTAAGGATAGCAGAACATAAAGCCAGATATCTTGAGACACAACGCTAATGAATATAACAAAATAATCCAGAGTATCTCCACACTAAAATTAAAAAGAGATTCTGAATCAGAAATGCTCACATCTAGATGAAAATGAAGGTTAAGGGGTATGCTAATGAAATGCAGAAAAAACACAATCTGCAATTACCATCTTCTGTATTTCAGACCCATTCAAATACTTAAATATGAAAACTATTAAAATTCTAAACTTCAAACTTATCGAAATGAGGCATATAATAAAAATTCTGAAATCCAGACATTTTCTGCAGCAGGAATTTCTTGTCAACTTCTCACCTTATGCCATAAAACTATATTAATGTTATGTGCCCGTTAAGGAAATCTGGGCTTTAAAATCCCGAGGCTCAGACTCATTTCTGAGACAGATCAATTCTTGAGCAGCTATAAAAGTTAGGAATGCATATTTAAAACGTGTGTAAATCCCATATTCTTAAAATCAAATTTTTTCTTTTCCATGACAATCGTACACATAAAAAAATGAAATCCTTTTAACACAGATGCACAAAAGCCTTGATGCAGGTGTACCAAATACACAGCAGCTAGCCAAAGGCTAACTCACCAGCAATTGAAGGTTTTTTTTCAACAAGAGTTACGTCTCTCTCTGTTTACATCATGCAATTAATTGGTGGGAAAAGATGACAATATTACTGACTCCCTGTTAGCACTGTAGCTCCTTGATTTTTATGATATGAACAGAGTTGTAGGGAGGGTTGTTCTTGTTCCTCTTGATTTAACTGCTCTGCTCACAGAATTCACTTGCCACTCAAGGCATTCCTTCTTTTGCTTTAGCTCTCTCAACCTGGTAATAAATCCCTGCCAGCCAGACAGGAATAGCAGCTTGGCGCTCAACTATAAAGGCCATTTCTCTAGAAAGGGAGAGTTTTGCCACATCCACAGCAGCTCTTTAGAGTTACTCTGCTCCCATCAGCATCCCCTCCTGCAAAGACAGCCTCTGAGAACAGCCTGGATGAGCCTTACCTCCTAAATAAATGTATGCGCTCAGCCCAAACTCTGCATATAGCTTAACAGGGAATTGCACCGGCCCCTCATCTCACCAACTGCATCCCATGCATCTCCCAGGCAGTGGTCCCTTTTCCTCCTTGCCAACCCCTGACGGGACTCCCAGACACATCTTGGCAAGCTGCCCAGAAAACCACATATCTCAATGTCCGCTGGCCCAGTACACCCACAACTCCCAATGCCCAGCAGCTCCAGCATGTCCACCAGCCCTGGAACACCCACACGTTCCCGGTGCCTACTATCCGAGGCATACCCACACACATCCCCGTGGCCTCCATCCCCAGCATACCCACACGCATCCCAGAGCCCCCTCGCCCGGGCGTGACCACTGGTTCCTGAGAACACACCCCAGTGCCCGCGGACTCCGACA
>VZSZ01006948.1:401905-421415 GCA_013398815.1 Ibidorhyncha struthersii | reverse complement strand
CCCTGGGCTGCCCCCCACTCCCCGCACCCCCCTGCTGCTGCTCCCGGGAGCCCCGGCCCTCGCGTGATGCATCGGCACACGGTGCCCCTTCGCTGCCGCAGCCTCCAGCTCCAGAGGAAAGTGCCCACTCAGATGCTCTGGGGTTTATGCTTCTCGCTAGGACCAGAGACTTTGTTTCTCCCGCAGCATCTCTTCCTCCTCCTCTCCCTCCATATGGACTCTCCTACACTAGGAGTCATTTGAGAGAAAAGCAATTAATACTCCCCGTGCAATCCGTCCGTGTGATACTTCCCGACCCATCATGCTTTTAAATAGGAAAGTTATTCTTCATTCACTAATTGCCTCACATTATCGGGTGCAAAATGTTAACGTGCAGCTCTGCAAGGAGAGGGGTGGGTGGCACAGCAGCGTATTCACATGCTAGGTGATAACACAGGCGTGGAGGAGGAATTATTTAAAACAGTTACGGTGGGGGTGGGGACGGTGAGAAAGAGAAATGAAAACCGAAAGAGCCAGAAGAAGAGAACATCCCCATCCAAACGCTGCAGCTCGAGAGGAGAGCTCAGCCTGGTCCCACCCGCCCTCCGCCCTGGCGCTGGTGATGGACCAGCCGTGGAGCTGTGCTTGGAAGGGCACTGGTGCCTCCCCAGTCCCACCGTCGAGCAGGGGGGATGCTGAGGCAGAGGCTCAGCCGCTGGGCACAGGCACAAGATGTCCCAGTGATGGCACTTGGTGGGATCCTACCTGAGAAAGGAGAGCCCCTCTCTGGGGACCGCTCCCAGCTCCGGCACGGATCGGCCACGCTGGACTTGCAGCCTTTGCCTCCTCTCCTGCTAAATGGGTACCAGGGGATCCTCCATAACAAACCACTTTACAACCTGTAGTTTACAGAATAAAAAGCAAAATACTTTCCTTCCTTCCCCATTGGTCATTTTTTTCTTGCCCTGCTATTACTTAACTTCAGAAAGTATTTCAGGGCATAACAATTACTGTAAAACAGAGAATGACCAGGAGATGGGGGTTTATTTATGCCCTGGCATTGACTATCAGGGGAGCGGTGTCGGCCCACGGGCTGATCCCGCTTGTTCCTCTGCTGTCTGGCAGAGCACAGTCTGATTTTGTCCTGAACTCAAGGTAGGAGCCCAGACGGTTGGATGTATTTGGGACTGGCTGTGCCGGAGCCCAGAGGGGCTGATCCGGTCCTCCTGTCCCTTCCCCGGCACATGGAGGTGGTGGCATCCCACCCTGGCCAGCCCTGGGACCATCTGACCTCCAGGAAGGCATTTATGGATGCTGAGATCACTACATCTCCCTCAGTACTTCTTTCCTGTGGCTGCCCCGCACGCCGCCTCGCTCATTAGTCAGCCGCACCCCCTCCTCCTAACGAGGATTCGTCTGACTGCAGTTTCCAGCCGCAGCAAAGCCTGCCTCTTCCCACTAGATCAAGTCTGCTTTTATCCTGCGCTTTCTCCCCATGAAAACATATTGCAACACAAAACACCTCTTCCTTTTCTTCATGAAAAGCGAGACAAGCTGAGTGCTCTCCCTCCTCCCCAAGGATTTTTCTCCAGTCTCTGGGAATTCTGGGGCCATCTTCACACTCTCCTGCTTCCACCTACTCATCTGAGCACTGACCAGAGATGCTGCCCTTCCCCTCTGCCCCTATTCTTCCAAGATCAATAGCGGTAAACTTCACTTCTCTCTGGAAATTCTTTTAGGTCTTTCAGGTCCCAGCCAACACTACCTTGTGATAAAGACTTTTTCTTTGCAGCTGCTGTGATTTAACATCACATTTAATCACGAATATATTGCAGGTGCTTGGCCTCTCAGCCCCAGAGATGCTGCGGGGATGGGGCAGGGTGTTGGGGGTACCCGCACGGGGGCTGTCACACTCCCAAAGCCGCAGGGGGACGGCAGGGCAGCGCTCTCAGCAAAGGCACTGTTTGCCATCTCAGGGGTCTGGCTGAGCCGGTCCTCCCTGCCCTCAGCTGCAGCGCTCGACAGATGCCATCGATGCTACAATTCCTTGTTTCCCAACAGTCGTCTTATTAACAAAAACTATAAAATTAGACAGGATTTCACGTACCTACTGCGATGCTGTGCCACCTCCTCCTGACTTCTGCGGGTCCCACAGCTCTGCTGGGGAGCCCCTTCAGCATCCCAGCATTCCCCTCCGCACCCCGGAGCGGGCGAGAGCGCGAGGCCCACGGGGCTGTCTCCCGCGTGGGCAGGGAGCGTGCGGGGAACGGGGCCCCCCCGGGCTGCCGAGTGCCGTTTGCACGGCCATGCGCTGTATGTGCACACCCAGGGGTTTCCCATAGCAGAGATGGGCTCGGGGGGCAGCGCGGGGGGGGAGTTGTGCAGGGCTCCTGGGAAAGGCAAACCCCCAGTCTGCAACCCCCCGGGGGCCGCGCGTGGGGGAAGGCACTGCCGCCCCCGGCAGATCACGGCCCCGGCTGCCCGAGGAGGGACCTGGCACGGGGCAGCGGAGACTCAACTCTGTTGTTTCTGTGTCTGGGAGAGCAATAAATAAATCTGTGGGAGGCAACGGTGGGGATGAGTCAGAGACAAGAGGGAGAGAAAGTCATCTTCCAAGGAACACGCTACCCAAGTCCAGCACGCCGCAGTGCTCCGCAGCCGAGTGAGGATTTGTGTCGAAGGAGGCCCTTGTCCCGCTCGAGCTCCCCAATAACCCCCTGCCAGGAGGGCGATGGGGGACAGCCCCACCGGCAGGAACCTTGGCCGTGGCTGGGGGCTGTAGCCCCATCCCCGGGGCACCCCCAGCTCCATGCGGCTGGAGCACGGTTGGATCCATCCAGCAGCGTGGGACCCGGGAAGGATGGGCTGGAGCATCGCATGAGCCCGGAACCTGCACTCAGCTCATGTTTCCCTCCACAACCTTGGGCAAGCTTTGCATTTTTGGGTACGGCACACACACAACCCCCCTGCACCCCCATCAACCCCAGGGCAAGGAGCTCCCCAGGAAGAAGCAATGCCCCACCTGGCTGCCCAGCATCGCTGCAGCTCCAGAGCGGCCGTGGAGTCGGGCACGGCAATGCCTGATCTGCTCCCACTTGCAAATATTGTCAGTGTGGACTGAATTTAATCAAAGGTGAGCTTGGTCCAAGGCTCCAAACGCTTCGGATGTTGTGCGTGTCGAACGCATTCCATGTGAAATCTACATCTGCAGGCACAAATACAGCCTGCGTCTAACCAGGGAATGACAGGGCAAGGCAAAGTAACCTGCATGGCACGCTGTGAAAATTATTAATGAGAGAAAAACTTCTGGTCGACTGCAAAATAGGGAACTTTTCTGTAATGTTGACATCTTGGCAGGGAAACAAACTTTCGGGAACCAGCTTGGCCCAAGGGCTGCAGCCTCGCGACTCAACATTTTTCACAAGCTCATGCTTTCTCCATTCAGCTTACATTTAGCTCAATATTTCTGAGGCTGAACGCAGCCCTTGCAGAATGCACAGAGGGTTTAAGCTGTCTTTATCAAGAAATATAGCAGTAGTTAGTTGTCAAAGCTGTCGTTAAACTCAAGAAGTAATAATCAAACATACCCATACAAAAAGATTGAGCTCTGTAACTCCGAGACTGATGTATGCAAAGGAAAAATGAATGCTAGGAACTTGGCTATAAAAACATGTTTTTAACCTAGTCAACTGAGCCATTAAATAGGAAGAAAAGACACCCTCATTTGTGTACCAGGAGTGGCTAATCTATTCGTCTCATGTGTCAGCACCCCAGTTTATTGGTTTGGTTTTAAGTTTTCTACTTATGTTTAACACCCAAAGGGATGTTAAATATCAAAACCCAAATGCAATGCACACTGTGAAACTCTTATAAAGCCTCCTCTTCCGTCATCTCCCAGGCCTCATGGAGAACTTAAGGTGAAGAATTGCCTGCAAGAGCTGAATCATATCTTTAAGCGAAAACATTGCTATTAGGTGACTAAGACCAAAACAATTGTCTCCCTTTATTTATTGCAATTGACGCTGTTATTAAAAAACAGACAAATCCCTTCCCAGCTTCTCGCGCTACCAGGTCTGTGCGCGCTGCGAAACATGGCAAAAGGCAGGTTGTAAACAGAGGGGACCCTTTGGGCAGGGTCCGAAACACGGGGAAGGCCCTTTGTGCTCCCCGTAGCATCCCAGCTGGGGACCTGGAAGACCTCTGTGGCCGAGGGTGCCTCATGACAGGGGTCATCTCTGACCCTTAAAATAAGACAAGCTCTGCGCAAGGGCACGGGGAATTCCTCGGGAAAGAGGTCATTGTGCGAGGAAAACCACCTGCCTACAGGCAGGCTACGCTAACAGGATCTGGCGTGTCTCTGGAGCAGGAGCAGTCGAGTGAAGGTCTGAGCCTGCCTGCGGGAACCAACCCGGCTTTTGGGAAGAGCCTGGGAGCGGGTGAACCGTGGTGGGGATGGAGAGGGGTGTCCACCCTGCAGAGAATGACAGCGCATGGCACGGAGTGACCGCACGGACACCTGCGACAGGCAGAGATCAGGCTTCTGTATTGGAGAAAACCAATTTTCGTTGGTTTTCTCCAATAAACCCCATCTGCACACCCTCGCCCGCACCATCGCCCGAGAACGGTGCGTCATCCAAAGCCTTCGCATTTTCATGAAGTGGAGTCGAGCAGAACTGAAACAAGCCAGGCTCTGCTCCCCCCTTCCAAATGTTCACAGTGTTGGGAGGGAAGCCAGGAGACTTTTAAAAGACATTTTAAGAAGCTGTGGGTACGGGTGCTCCCCTGCAGCACGTTGCACCATGGCTGCCCACCCTGCAGTGCTGACCCTGGGCTCGTCCTGCCCGACAGCATCTCCCACCGCCCTGCGCGCATCTCTGCTTTTCTCTTCGGATATCACAGGAGCTCAGAGCCCTGTCCTCTCTGAAAAATCAAACCCCAAACATCTTTCAGTCTAAACGCTCACTCTTCGTATGGTAGGTCAAGTTGTCTACAGTGTTATTGGTACATCTCTGCTCCCGTTATGAGGTTTGCTTGGAAGTAAAATTTAAGGAAAATGTGAAAACATCTTAGATTAAGCAAATTTTAGCCCTGTGCCTCCGGAAAACCTGCTTTCCCAGTTGTTTCCCTAACTAACACCCACAAGATCTTTTAGGGTTTAAGCAAAGCTGTAGGAACAGCACTCCTTTCCCCAGACTGACCTGACTTCAGTCACCCCGGGGACCCTGAATTCACTCTTCTTCTGGAAACTCTTGGATCTATGAAGGGCTATGAAGATGATGAGGGGACTGGAACATCTTTCTTATGAGGAAAGGCTGAGGGACTTGCGTCTTTTTAGTCTGGAGAAGAGAAAACTGAGGGGGTACCTTATCAACGCTTATCAATACTCAAAGGGAGGTGCCGGGGGGATGGCAACAGTCTTTTCTCAGTGGTGCCCAGTGACAGGACAAGAGGGAACGGCCACAAACTTGAACATAGGGAGTTCCATCTCAACATGAGGAGGGACTCCTTTCCTGTGGGGGTGGCAGAGCGCTGGCACAGACTGCCCAGAGAGGTGGGGGAGTCTCCCACTCCAGAGCCATTCCAAACCGGCCTGGACGCCGTCCTGTGCCACTGCTGGAGGTGCCCCTGCTCTGGCAGGGGTGGGACTGGGGGAGCTCCAGAGGGCCCTTCCAACCCCAACCATTCTGGGATTCCGAGATCTCACTGGGCGTGAGGTTTTCCCTGAACTTGCTTGACTTTACCGATCTGAAAAGTGAGATATCATACACAAGTGGCTGTGCGTGACGTTTGCCTGGAGCCTGGGTTTCTAAAGGTGTCGGAGGGATCCCCCCCAGGCAAACTCCCCAAAGCCAAGGGGGCTTGAGGCACTCAAGATCAGTTATTTTACCCTTCAGCAGTCATTTCATGTCTGTTCCTCCTCCGCTTTCCCCAGCAGGGCTCAGCCAGGCTCTTCAGATCAACAAAACCTCATGTTCGAGAGCTGCCCGTGCCCCAGCTGTGGTTGTATAGTGTTAATCTTATATATGCGATATCGGCAACTGTTTGAAGTTCCTGCTGCCACCATAAAGCAGTGCTAAAGAAATGACTTCAGAAGTACTGCAAGCACCATGCTGCGCATAATTGCAACAGGGATGATACACATGTGGGTTTTATTATTATTGTAAAAACGCACAATTGGGAAAGCCAATATTTTTAATGGAAGTGGTTTCAAATGCTAGTATTTATTTGCTTATTAAATGGTTTAGCTGGAGACAGAGCATCTTCAAAGGAGGAATTTTTTTTTTTTCCCAGATTGGGTATCCAGGGCTATAGTGCTATATTATTATACATGAAAAATATTTCCTTATTAGCTTTTTATTTCAGAGAACACGCTTAACTGACATTTCCCATGCTGACAGCTTGCCAAGCTTCAAAGCACAACTTCTGCAAGGATTACAATGATTGTGAGGCTGGTCCAGATGAAGCTGTAGCCCAGCTGACACATAAGCTCTGTGAAAGGAGTTTTTCCTGGTTTTGGAGAGCCTAAAGCCGAGGTCTGCATCGGGACACACATGCTGTGTGTGTTTAGGTCGTCTTCCAGAGGGGCACAGTGCACTTTCACTTGTGACCATATTTTGAGGACCAAAGCGCCAGAAATCAAAGGTCTCCTCCATCTCCCTGGGACATTGGCTGATGCAGGGTCCCCAGAAGATGCTTCAGGGAGGATTGCAACGGTCAGAGCATCTGACCCTTGCGAGGCACACAGCTAAGGCAAACTACGGCAACGCTGCATGCTGCTTGCACCCTTTAACCCAAGGATGCAGTAACAGAAATGCGCCCGTACCTATGAGAAATCTTTTCAAAATGAAAAAAAAAATATCACCATCTCTCTGCTCTCACACAGAGGCCAGAGTTCCCACCCTTATGCTGATGAAGGCTGACACCTCCCAACACAATTTGCCCATCAAACAGCATCGTTGCCCCCATCCGCCCCCTCCACCTGCCCTCCCCAGGGGGCTGCTGGGGACCCGCAAGCCCCCTCTCCCCCCTCAGTGCTCCACAGGCCCCACGGCTTACAGACCTGCTGCCAAACGCAACTCTCACCCCTGCCGACACCTCCATCCTGTTCATGGTGTCTTTGGCACTCCCCCCTCCAGCACTTCCAGTCCCCTGCGGCTCCCCAGCCCAGTCAGCTCCAGCGCAGCCCATGGCTGTGCCAACATTAACATGTGGAGGATCCGGCACAGCCGAGCCCACCGCTGAAGGCAGCAGCTTGTCCAGAGGTAGATCACCACAGCTCTTCACCAGGACACGCAACCACTATGAAAACATAAATCCATATAATCATTTAAAACCACAGAATGATGTTGTGCAGACAGAAAGCAAAGGCTCATCAACACAGCTCGTTAGGGTTCACATCCCCACTTCAGTAAACGGATGCTGGAGGGGCAAGAGGCGCGGGGACAGACCAAACCATCCCCAGCCTCCTGGCCACGGGCCCTCCGGCTGAGCACCATCAGCTCCCCACGCACAACCCCTTCCTCGTGCCTCATTCCCAGGGGCCGACGGAAAACACGCCTGGTACCAAGCGATGCCCTGCACGTCCTGGGCTCCAGGAGCCATCAAGAGGAGCAAGGGAGGCGCCTTGCCTGGAAGGGGGTCACAGCTCCTGCAGCTGCAGCCCCAGCACAGGGAAAGCCTCTCCATAGCCCTGTCTGGGCTCAGCCTGCTCCCCGTGGGCAAGGGACAGCCTGGCCCAGCACTGCCCACAGCCTCAGGGCATCCTCCACGACCACGGGGACCCCACACAAGGCAAACCCACAAGTTCACGCATCAAACCTCCAGAGTGCTCAGCGCAGGGGTCTATTGCCCTGGACGGGGGAACCAACACCAGCATGGCAGAGCTGTCAAAAACAAACTGGCAGACCCAGACCAGCTTTACGACAGCAGCAGAGGACCCCCTTTACCAAGTGAACTCTAGCAGTTGCTTCACTTCTTTATTTCTTAAGAGACCCAACCCCAAGTGCCAGAAATGAATAAAGAGAAAGGATAGAGTTTTGTTTGCTTTGTGTTTTATGCAGCTGCAACACGATCGTCCCCTGGGATCATCTTTCCTCACCCCAGGCAGCTGAGGTGGAAGCCATCATCTCTGCATACTGGGCAGTAACTGGATCCAGCAGACCCAGATACAGACGCTGCCCCGTAAGCCTCTGCCCGGGAGAAACCACCTCCGACGTTAACACAGACTCCGCTGCAGGGAGAACTCCCACCGCCATGCAGGTAAGTGCTTCGGCTCCTTGCTGAGGTGCGGCACGGAGGCTAGCGCGAGGCTGGGTAACAGCTTGCCCTTTGGCTTCTGACCCTGCCAGCTTTCATACGGCGTGGTCGGGCCAAGCACCAAAGGCTCTCCACTGAGGACAGATATTAGAGGTCCTCACGAGCATCTCAGGCCTGCAGTAACAGCTTAAAAATAGTCAGAAAATATTAATAACGAGTTATTCCTCAGTATTTCCACGCAGGGATGTATGGAAAGGAGCCTCCTAAACTACAGCATGGTAACATCCTTCTCAGCTTCGGATCTCACTGTGCCACAAGGAATAGGATTGCTTAAGTTTCTAGGAGGAAAAGAGACTTTCACTAATAATACAAAGACCATGGTCTAAAAGTCGTGATAGTTTCCCATGAATATATTATAAAATGAAGGAAAACCTTTCTGTAGCAAAAGAATTCACTGTCCACATCTTCTCTTCTCCAGCTGACACCCTGCAGGCTCCGGACTCACCAGTGGTGCTTCATCCTCTTTAACGTCTTGCTTTTCCACGTGCTGCTTTTTGGAGCAGATTTACTAGAGGAATATTTCCTGCGGTCCTTACCTCTTTCTTACACCGATGCGAAGACTCTCGAAATCAGGGAGAGGGCCAGGAAGCTAGATATGGATCCTCTAAAGGCCAATCTCTCTTACACTGCCAGCAGCGCAGCAACATGCTCCGATCAAGAGATATTTTTACTTGTTGTTGTCTGCAGCAGCCCAGAAAACAGGACAAGGCGCAATGTGATCAGGCAGACATGGGGCAACGTGACAGACACCAGGGGTTATGCTGTCCTTACCCTGTTCGCTTTAGGAAAGCCGGCATCAGTAACCACCCAGCTGGAGATCAATGAAGAGTCTCAAAAGCACAGAGACATTATTGAAGGCAGTTTCATTGATTCTCCCCAGACGCAGACACAGAAGATGTTGATGAGCGTGGAGTGGACAGTGACTTTCTGTCCCCATGCAAGATATATTCTTAAAACAGATGAGGACATGTTTGTCGGTATTCCAAGCCTGGCTGAATACTTGCTTAGCTTAACACAGCTAGAGGACATCTACACTGGGAGGGTCGTTCATCAAGGCGTGCCCGACAGAGACCCCGAAAGCCCTGGCTTTGTTCCCATCCATCAATACTCGGAAGAGTTTTACCCAGATTACTGCGAAGGGAGCGCTTTCGTCGTGTCCCAGGACGTCGCTCGCAAGGTGTACGTGGCTGCCAAGGAGGTGCCAGTTTCAGTGCCCCCCGACATCTTTGTTGGAATCTGTGCTAAAAAAGCTGGCATCACTCCCATTCACAGCTCTCGATTTTCTGGGGAAAAGCACATCAGCTACAATCGATGTTGCTATAAATTCATTTTCACCTCTTCCAACATGAAAGAGGACGAGTTATTTAAAGACTGGAAGGAAACAAGTGATGGTAAAGATTGCTCGTTACTGGAAACTTACTACGGTCTGGTGTCCTGCAAGGTTTTGACCTATATGGATAAGTTCAAACAGTTTAACTTAGATAGAATTAAAAATGAGGTTCTTCATTTTGCCGATTAAGCTTTAACTTTTGTGAAGAAAGTCTGAATTTTCTTTTCCCAACTGGTTTATCCTGTTAACATTCAGTAACAACAATCTCCTCTCAAAGTTTGCTCTCTTCAACAGCAAATGAATTCTCAACATTACAGCAGCGAGAGAACTGGATGTACTCTGGCTACACAACTACCTACAAGTACATGCTACAAGTAAAAAAGCAAACAAACAAACAAAACAAAACAAAGAGTATTCCAAGAAACTTTGTATCCAGTGTTTTCCCCAGTTTTGAAGTCCTCTACCTTATGCCAAAACTCCTGCTACGATTTCATAGGAGTGAGGCATCACCTACTTCCAAAGTATTTTGTAACAAAGGGGAATCTTTCCGTCCACAGAAGGGAGCTACTTCGGAGCAGCCTGTTTGACAGCACCAGTGAAACCGCAGAACAGCTTAGGGCAGGAACAGACATTGAACCCTCATGGGAATTGCGCAGGTGAACAGCCCGGGGAGATTCTAGGCAAGAAATCTAACTCACCCGTTACGGAATCCTGTATTTCTGAAAGTCATGGTTATCAGAGAAACACTGACACAAGCAGCTCAATGACATAACGTGCTGGAGAACAGCATCAGTAGTGAAGTCAGAACAAATTCACCGGCATACTGGTAACACCAACCTTATTCAAAATGTAAAAATTCCCCAAATTAGGAACCAGCCACAGAACACAACCCCACCCGTGCCCACATCCTCCAGATCAACTCAACCACATCAGCTCTTTCAGCAGCGGGAGGACAAACTGGACAGATTGGTTCTGCAGTTGTGACAGACACACGTGGGAAAAGACGCACGGGCACCTTGGAGGGCACCAGCTACTCTTCCCAGTGTGACAGAAGGAATTGGAGTAGTACACCGAAGGATCCACAGTTCTTATGCACCAAGTTATGCTGCTTGTTAACGAGGGTCAAATGATGAGTTTTGGTTCGGGGAGGTTTTTGGGGGCAATTTTTGTTTGTGTTTTTTAAACCAAGTTCATCAAGTTTAGCATGTTACCTCAATTCTCATTCTCCATCATTGCATTTCTGTTTTTTCCTCAAGTATCTGTTTTTTCCTGTTACTTTACAGGGGAGAGGATGGGACAACACGCTTAAATTTTTCCATTGTATATAACACATAGCAGCAGCAACATGTAAACCATACAGCAACATACAGGATGGGTAGAGAACTACATGTGAGTAATACGGCGTAAGCATCTGATCAATTAATCAGAATGTTGAGCTCAAAGCTCAACACAATAAAGCATATGTGCATATATAAAAAAATCCCCTTGTTTGGCATCTCTGTGTATTCTAAAATATTGTATTTGGCAAACGTACCATGCAAAGCAGATGCTAAAGACTTAGCACAAAGAGTGGCCTTCAAAAGCAACAGCTGAAAACACACATGGAAGAGACTCATGAATTGCAGAAAATGTTTATATATTGATTGCTTTTACTGAGATTTTAGTATACGGCTCATACAGAGCTACCAGCACACAAAGCCACCTAAATTAACACAGCTGAACTGTCCAATACGAGTGCAAACTAAGGACTTCTACACTCTTCTCATTTCCGTTTTAGTGCTTTCATGTTTTTTCTGGATGCAGGATTCATGAAGCTTCTGTGCTCCCTCCGTTCACAAATGAGACACTGTGTACTGCATTTCTCACTAGCAGATGTTTATTATGCACATCTAGGATGAAAGCATCAGCAGCAGTATAATGTTAGACGACAACTTTTGTACATATTAGATCATAGGCAACAAGGCAGATCACCTGCATTCAGACAGCTTATTAAACATTAAGGGATCTTCCCCAAGTACCCTGCTCTTCTGAGCCCGCTTTGACTCCTTGCCAGCAATTTTTGGCAGACAATACCATCACCCCTGCCACAGCTCAAAGCGACAAGCAACAAGAGAGTTACTGCATGCCTAGAGCATCCTGCTCCACTTGGCAGAGCGGGGACAGAGTGCAAGTGCCTTCCAGAGCGGTATACCTGACGCTACTAAAATAAGCCCACAAGTAGTAATTCCATGTTTTATTACACTCCCCCCAGCTATTCCTCAGATTTGTTTCTTACGTCCTCAACAAAAATAGTATAAACCTTTTGTATAAAGTACATTGTGGTCTCCGTTTATGGACAAAGACATCCCATGTCACGACCGCATCCAGCTAGTCTTGCATCTCATCCACAGCTAGCTGACCATCTTCAAAAGAAGATTACAACTTTGTAAAGTACTATTCAGTTCATGCTATTAAACCTCAAAGCTTTGTTTCTTACCCCTTTTATTCTAGCTCAGGCAACTAAAATCATACTTTTTTTTAAATAACACTTAAAATTTAGAAAAATTATCTGTTAAAAAATAGTGTAAACAATTAAAGATTTGGTTCTGAAGTAGACTTGTAGTGCTATAGCTCATGCTCCTTTTGAGCAATTAAACTGAGCTGTCATACTAAGTCGCAGTCAACAAGGGAGACAAAGCTCCCAATTTGCCTTTATACACTACAGTGTCCATTTAGTTGTTTTTAAAAGGGCTAAAAGCTTTTCTTCATCCTCAGCATAAAATGTAAACAATATTTAGGATTATTTATTCAAGCAAGATTCACATCCAGCTGAAATAGAAGAGAATCCAGTTCATACTCCCTCATGTGGACAGAATGTTACTAGCTTATTCTTCCCAACAGGGTTTCTGGCAGAATAGGACTGGCTAAAAGAGTACGTTCCATGCAAGTGCCAAGTTTGGCAGATACAAAAAAAAAAATTAAAAAAAGAAAAACTATGGCAGCATCTGAGGTTACAAACCTCGAGGTGTTTTGGTGTTTGTTTTTTTAATTGTAACTGTGATTTACTGAGAGAACAGGACAGGAACTCCAAGCCCAAGAACAGTTTAACTAAACACTGGTTAATTTCTGCAAAATAAAACACAGTCAGCAGTTGATAGAGTGCTTACCTTGGTTACTTGTCTCACGACAGTACACAGAGAACTTCTGCCATGACATTCTATGGGAAATTACGCTGTGCCCTATAGGTTTTGATTTGCTCTCATAACCCTCATTTCAAATAGAGTCGAAGTGCTTCACATTCCTTTAAAGAGACAATCTAAAGAGACTCCAGCATGGAGAGTCTTTACACCTTATATCTTAACACCTATTTCGGTAACATGGTTTGCGAGAAGGGGAGCCAAGACATCAATGACATTATTCTGCTCCTTCCACGGCTGTAGTAGAAACTGCCTTAACATAATAAGGGCCTTCACGCAAGTAAGCCCTAAGCCTCAAGTAATACTGATTTCCAAAGATTTCTGCAATTGTTTTAGAGTTTACAAGGGCCTTAACAAGCTCATATTTGGCATCCTTTGAAGATTTGTCAGGCTCCACAGATCTGTCTACAATGTACTCCACAAACCCTGGAGTGTCAAGCATCAACTTCTGGGCCCACGGTTGGTTTGCAATAGCCTAAACATGAAGACAAAAGAGGGGAGAGGGGGGGAAACACCTAATTTTAAAAACCCAAAACACAGTTACACAGTAGGCTGTTACGCAAATAGCCAAGAAACAGAAAAAAATGCAATGAGGTATTCATTCTACACGGTAGTTACACAAGCACCACTCAAATCAAGCAGCAGGGTTTAACACTGGAAAACAAGTACAGCTCAGTGCTTATCTTTATAAAGTTTTAAGTGAATTATCACAGCAGTGCTTCTGACATTGAAGCAGCACCCTAAGCATACCTGTTGCTTTTTCTTTACCTCTTCAATTTATAAGAAAATAAGCACTACAGACATGACATGCCTGCTGCATTATTTAAATAGTGAATGCAAGTGGGGCACAATGAAAAAGGCCTTCTGACCACTTCAGGGCTTCAACAAGAAGTATGTGGCATTCGCTTTAAAAAAAAAAAAAATCTGAGACCAAATGGCAATACAACTCACTATCTGATCTCTAAAAACAAAAAGCACTTACAGTAAACACCCGTAAAGCCCCACAGTGGAGATCAGGGAATGGCTGAGTACTGATGCTCCTGAAGAGCTCCAACGGCTGGCTAGACAAAGATGCGAACCACGATTCAGTCATTCTTAAAAGGTCTTCTGTCTGCTGCTCTGGCTATACACATCAGAGAAATGTGTGGAAATGAAACAGTTTGATTAGGATTACACAAAGCTTTCAAGTTTTGAGTATACATTCAACAGTTAAGGAAGTTATTCAAAACAGACCACCAGCAAAGTAAACTGAAATAGTTTAAATTTTCAACTTGTTTTCATGAATGAAGAAATGGCATTCTATATTTCATTTAGCTTGAAGCACAGATTTAAATAAATTGATTTTGATACACGAGGTAAGTGCTGTGCTGGAATGCAGCCCTGCAAGACAAATGAAAATGGTTTACTTGCTCATTTAGAGCTACACTATTAAAACCAGATCACTGGATCTAAAGAACACACACAGGGATTAGAGTGGTTTGCCACTATCTCTTTAAAGCACAAGAATATTAAAGTATCTACTCTCATTCCCTTGCCAATGATGTCTTGAGTTCATGTTTTATAAACAGATTTCAGAACACCTAGCTTCTTAAAAACTCAAACTTTAAGCAAAGAAATAAATCAGGGAATTTCAAAACAGTAAAGTTAATGACTTGGAATACTAGAAAGCTACTTCTACCTAGGCTAGATGCCGCAAAAGGTCTTCACACAATTAGTCAAATGCACAATAACATCATTCTTGTAGATTAAAAAAAAAAAAAAAAAAAGAGAGAGAGAGAGAACAAACCAAACCACAAACTTACAGGCAAGTAAAGAAGAGATGAAATTGCATCCAAGCATCGAAGTCGTAACTCTGTGGGGGCATTCTTTGCCTGGTGCCCTATTCTGTTTAACAGATTTTGAAATCTACTTCCTTTGGAAAAAAAAAAAAAAAAAACAAACAACAAAAAAGTGCTTTTAATTCAGACAAACCTCTACAGGAATACAGAGTTACCCGTCAGTCACATTATATTACATTAACTGGTAGAAAGCGTATTGTATATTAAACCTCAGAAAGGCAACTTCTTGATCTACTATAATAAAAGTGTAAGATTCTCTTGGCTTCATATGGATCTAAGATAGAGAAAACCAAAGCTTTTATGCTAGTTCTCCAGACTGCCCAAACATTTCCAAAAAGGAAGTTATGTGTCACAGATAACCAAGTTATCTTGGGAAGCGTGGACCCTAGTACACTTATTATTAGAAATCTTCAATCTCATTCTACAATGCTCCAAAAGCTCTCTGGTAATACAAATTTTTCAATTAAAAAAAAAAAGTTTGGACTAGCAGCAAGAAGCACAGCACCTACTTTGAATCCTCTGAACAGTTTTACATTAAGAGCAACAATGCAGTCTTTACAGAAAGCATCATTACATGATCATGCATGTTTTTCTAATCCTGCTAAGAAGGTCATGACATCAGTAGAAGCAGAGGAATCAGTAGTTGTGTTATTTTAGATGATTCGTATGATGCAGCTCACTGGAAAATAATTTGAATCACGCTTGCGATACCAGAATTCTAGCTGCCAGGCACTTCACACTGCCATGCCTGGCAAGACAGTTAAAAAACACCTTATCTGCTATGGCACAGCTATTTAGGCACCCTTGATTATTAGATAAATACATTTTTCAATGCCTTTCTCTATTACACCAAACCAATTCACTCTTGTACATTATGACATACTGAAAAAGTTTTATTAAAAGAAAAAAAACCCAACAATACTAACTAGTTTTCTGTAAAACCTGTTTGCCTTCCACATTTGATCCCAGGATTCCTAGCGTGTCCACAGCTACTCCAATCATGGTTGGATCATGACTTTCTGCCATTTCAAAGACTTTTTCCATGAAGACAGGGTATCGTTCACAGATCTGCTGCGGACTGTCTACAACAGCCAGATTTCCAAAAAATTTAACAAATCCTGAGAGAACAAGACAAAAAAATAAAAAAAGCATTCAGAGTGGAAGAAAAGTAACTTTAGCTATGTTAAAGTTAAACGTGCATTAACATAAGGTTGTTTCACCGCTAAACTGATGTTATTAAATCTGAATACTGTTTGTAAAAGGCATCAGAATAAGGACAGAACTAAGGAACCAGTCAGTATTTTGGAAGTTACTTAATTCATGAAGTTACAGCTGTCTTCTTGAATTTATAAAAATAACAAGACTACAATAACAAACTTCAAACCTGAAGGACAGTCTCTCCAGATCTTACCTGTACTGCCACTGTTAGTGAGTATTATTATTCATGTATTATACTGTCCTTCAGCATTTTTTGTACACATCCAACATACATGTTCTAACATTCAAAAATTCACAAGAGCTCTCAAAACAGAGGCTTAATAGTCCTCTCAATTTAACTCATTAATAAAAGCGAACACTAGAAACAAGAAATACATGATATAACCTGGTAAATAGAAGCCTGAGAAAGGATCGGATTCTGCACCAACGATGATGTTCGAAATTTTATCGATAATTCCTTGTTGAGCAAGATACTGACGCCCATGTGGAGTGTGGGCCAGCGAGGTCACCATCTCTATACATGTAGCTCTGTAACAATAAAGTTATTTTAGCCCATTTCAGATGGGTTTTTGAAGTACTCAGTGATTAAGAAAAAAATGGTGTTCTACCCTTAAGACAAAAGCCAAACAAATGAAAAAAACCCAAACCCAAACTACCCCGACTGTCCAACACTCCTCCAAGCTCACTCAGCTATCTTACTTTAGGTGTATAGTTGGAAAGAATTCTGAAGTGCTTACATTGCAGCCCAGCATTACAATTATCACAGCATACTGGGGAAACCTCATTTTGGTTCTCAAATTTAAGTATACAGTATTTTACACTCAAGGCTGTTTAAGAAGGGGCAGATAAAGTGTTTTCCCGAAAAGGGTTTGATGAGAAACACACACATACGTGTTTAAGGACTGTTATTTTAAGACTGAACTTCAGAGTTTTAACAATGGAGGAAATCTCATTAGCAAACTCACTGCCAACATACCTGACCAGCACATCATCTCCAGTCAGCTCTCCAATTAACTCTGATATTAATCCACTGTTCGCACAGTAATTTAGCGAATCTGCTGACACCGAAGAAATCTCAACAATTAACTAAGTAAAAGCACAGGGGGGAAAAAGGATGGTTTATAAAAACATTATAATGTTAACAATTCACACTAATGCCCAAATACATCTTATAATGCTGACTACCCCTACATATATTAAGTACAGATTTTCATGATGTTTTCATAAGTAACCTAAATGTTTGCTTGAAACAATTTCATAAGGAGTTCCAAGTTTATAGAAATCAAATGCACGTGCTACACATAGTCATCCTTTTCTCAGAGGATCATCACTGCTATCCCCATTAAGCTCTACGATGACTAAATTGTATTATTTCTCCTTTGCCATACATATCTAGACTGACGCACTTGGCATCTCTCAGTCTCTTCCCCCGTCCAAAAGTTTCAATAGTGCTTCACATTCAAATGTTGAGAAACTGCAGCAGCTATTTTAGTGTCTTTAGTAACTCTTGTGTAGCCCTTCCAGTGCTCTAGGGACAACAAGCCAGAAAATAAAAGATGTAAACAGTACTTCACACCTTTGTACCATAAACTGAGAACTTATGTCATTATTTGAGGACCAACACTGCTTGCTGTACTCTTCCTGCTCCTTTCTTATCTTGACAAAACACAGACAGGAAAAAAAGTTTGTAAAGCAGTGATGAATACTAATTTAAAAGCAAGCCATAAAATCCAGATTGTAACTGAGAACTACGGTCCAAGAGAAATGCAGTATCATGTCATTCATATGGTAACATTGACCGCGTTCCTACCTCATATACTCTGTATCGAACAATATCATTTGTTGCCATGACATTTTTCAAGTCACTCAACAAATTGCTCACAAATAAAGCCTCTAATCCATCTTGTGTCTGTGCTATTCTTGAGAGAGATTTGATGGCCTGGAAACAAAAACAGCAACATATTATAAGAAAAACACAAAGAGAAGAAAATCCAAGACAATCTGACTTAGTTTCACTGTTCTTTACTAACATATTAAATCATGTTACGCATCTAAGATTTTAATTGAGAATTACCGCATCAATGAAAAAGGCTAGTTATGGTTATTGTGATCCAAGTCTCTGGCATTAAATTCAGATCTATGAGTTCACTTTGGCATCAACAGCTACTGAAACATAACAGTTCCAAGTAAATTTTCTATCACACCTAAGTAACTTCTGGGCTTAGGGCACCTCCATGCTTATACATCTTTCAAGCAACATAAGCTCTCTTTTTGAGGAAAAAAGAAGAGCAGAGAGGAGCAGAGGTTGGCATCTCAGACACAGCAGAAAAGGTGTTTTGTACAGTGCCTACATTACTTTGTTGAGGAAGAAAAAAAGAAAGCAATGCTTACCTCTTTAGCCACTGCTATTTTCTCTCCACCAATGCAATTTATTATTTGCCGTAATAGTTCAGGACTGTTGAGAATTTCTGTAACAGCGTCTGAATTTTCAACAATCCGCCCAACCTAAAAACATGATTAAATAATTATAGAAAATAACATTAAAACAAACTTTTTCCACTACAAGGACATTCAGGCACTGGAACAGCTACCCAGACAGACAGAATCACCATTCCTGGAGATACTCAAAACTCAACTGGACAATACTCTGAGCAGCCTGCTGCAAGCTGGCCCCGCTTTTAGCTGGGGGCTGGACCTGAAACCTCTACAAGTCCATTCAAAACTACAATGTTTGACAGTTCTGTTCTTTCAAATTAACGCAACAAGTGTCAAGTTACTACAGCCTATTCCTCTTCAGTATTTCCACAATATTTTTCAAAGTATCCTGAATATCAAAATGTTGCTGCACTTAATACTTATAGCGCTTGCCACTGCTGGCTTGGAAAGCTTTATCCAGAACATGGGACAGAAGATTCATTTACAAGTTACGTCTATCAGGACATGGTTTTATACATTATGTCTAACAAACACATCATAAAGCATTATATACCAACACATTGTGCAGTATTTATCCAAAATTGCATGAGCACATAAGAGCACAATTCCTGCAGGTAACACTTGATATAGTGCTTTTGTCACAAGCTAGGATATGAAACAGCAGTAACAGATTAGGACTAAGCCAGCCTGACTCAAAACAGAGCTCTGCCCCCTCCTCCTGGAAGAAAACGCTGTACCTGAGAGATGGTGAGGATTTTCACGGAGTCGTCGGGGTGGAAAAGCCCTTTCTGAAGCTCTTCTCTCAGGTTCTGGATCACATAGACCGGGTCCAGGGCCTGCAGGAGCCTCTCCAGGATGGAAACACACGCAGATACCTGCTCCCTGGGCGGGACAGAGACAAACCCAAGCCCTTCAGGAAGGGGACGCCACCGGGTGCTCCCAGATCCTCAGCTGTGCCAGCCCGCGCCCTGAAGGAGGGCAAGGAAGAAGGCGGGGTAGCAGCAGGAGCCACCGTGCTTCGGGGTAAAGGGAGAGGGGAGGCGGCCGAGGCGGGCCAGGCCCGCGGCGCGGGGCCGTCGCTCACCGGTCACTAACGCTGAGGAGGGAGAAGAGCGCTCCCAGGTGGTCGTCGCTGAGGCGGGCGCGGAGGGCTGCGGGCGGCACGGCCTGCACGGCGAGCCGCAGGGCCCGCAGCTCCTCCAGCGGCGCCTCCCGCC
>VZSZ01006948.1:386884-401874 GCA_013398815.1 Ibidorhyncha struthersii | reverse complement strand
GGCGGAGCGGAGCCCTCGCTGGGGAGGCTGTGGTGGGGGGCTGGGGGCGGAGGGGGCCGCAGCGCTGTTGGGGGGAAAAGGGGGAAAATTGGGTTTGTGTGGAGGAGGGAATGAAAACAGCCTGAGCCAGGAGAGCCAGCCACCATCGTGATGTGCACCCTGAGCGAGCCTAGGCAGCGCTCGCAGGCAGTGGCACTCCACGGGTCCAGAGGACAGGCACCTGTGGGACCAAACGTGCGGCAGGCCCGGCGAGGCCAGCATAGGTATGAAATGGGGTCATGGAAGTTCGGCCTGGAGAGCCTGAGGTGACAGAGCTGCACCCCGGGGAGGGTCGCGCTGGCTGGGAGGGGGCTGCAGTGCCGGGACCCCAGGGCTGCCTCTCGTCCCTGCTCGTGGTGATGGGGACAGCTCAGCTGCTTCACGGTGGGACACAGCGCAGGAAAACACAGGGTTTGCTTCACGCCGGAAGAGGGAAACATCATTTTTTCAGCCCACGGACAACAAGGGAGACGAGTGTAGCAGATAACATGGCTTGTTACCATACCACAGAGTTCAGGGGTATTTCACACCTCACTGAGGCCCCAAGCAGGCACCATGTCTTCGGCTTCTTCCAGCCACTGCCTGCCGGGACAGAGCACGGAGGTGCAGCCACCAGGCTCTCGGCTAAACCCAGGATCACGCTGCTGCACCAGAAGTGCTGTACTCTGCGGGCTGACAATGAATATATAGTGTTCAGCCTGGAGAAAAGGAGGCGAGGGGAGACCTTCTCGCTCTCTACAACTGCCTGAAAGGAGGTTGTAGCGAGGTGGGGATTGGTCTCTCCTCCCAAGTCACAGGCGATAGGACAAGAGGAAGCGGCCTCGAGTTGCGCCAGGGGAGGTTTAGGTTGGATATTGGGAAAAATTTCTTCACCCAAAGGGTTATGAAACATTGGAACAGGCTGCCCAGGGAAGTGGTGAAGTCGCCGTCCCTGGATGTATTTAAAAGAGGTGTGGATGTGGTGCTGAAGGACACGGTTTAGTGGTGGACTTGGCAGTGCTGGGTTAGTGGTTGGCCTCAATGACCTTAAAGGTCTTTTCCAACCTAAACAATTCTACGATTCTATGTTTTCCTAATAGCTTATGAGAACTGTCAGCAATGTAATAAGGTTACCATGTGAGACAGAATGGAGCTCTCTGTTCATCTGCTCTGGAGTGCTTACAGGAGCATTTTAGCCCCAAACAACACAACAGGACTTAACCAACTTTCTAGTAGTTTCAATCCAAAGAGTACAGAGACCCAACAATATTAAGTCTGAGAAAAGACCTATTTTATTGATGGAAGTATTACAGCAAAGGTGCCAAGTGGTGTCAGCAAGTGTCTCACAGCACTTGTCCTCCCAGTGCTTGCGCTGGAGAGAGAGATTTCTCCAGCAGACGTTGGTGCAGACAGTTTTGGTAAGCACACCAATGCTGCTGGGAGTATTTGTTTGTCCTTACTAATGGCCTTGACCCCTCTTCTGCCATGCCCCGGCATCTGTCCACCCCAGCTCTACACAGAGGAGCCTGCGGGCAGGCAGAGAGGCGGGATGCTGGGGCTGGGGGTGGGAGGGAAGGGGGTAGGGGGAGGCAGGGCTGCCCCTAAATAAGAGTTCTTCCCCCACTGTGCGAGAGCCAATCAACACACTGAGTTGAGATATTTCTTCTTATTTCAGTTCTGCAGAATGAGGTGCCAGGCATTTAACAACAGCCAGCACACCAGATGTTTCCAACCGCCCGATATTTATAATGAGAAGACACAGCTGATTGGTTAATAATGATCCATTCACCACTCCTAACTATGCATATGCATTTAAGCTCATGTTTAAAACATCTGGGAAGGTTACCTGATTAGCATGCTCATTATTCACAAATGGGTGTGTATTTTAGCATTACAATTACCCAAGGTTAGTTTGGGATACGCTCTTGGCTTGACTTTGGTCCAGAAGTTGTATATTTTGTTATGTTATGTCACATCTAAGTGAGCAACTGCAAACGAGCGTGTAAGACACACTGTTTTGTTTCACATCCTATCCAAGGTTAGGTATTTTCTGTGATGTCTCAACCACGTCCCAACCGAAATTTCTTGATAAACTTTTAACTTTGTTGTGTCGACAGCAGCAGGAGTGCCGTGGGGACGTGGTGCTGGCCCACGGGCCCATGCCTCAGCCCCACGCTGGAGCAGGCAGCCGGACACCATCCCGCAGGCAGCCGGGGAGGAAGAGGAGGAGGAGTTAGCGCTGGTTGCGGGCAGCTTTCCCAGGCAGCCTTCCCAGCTCTGGGCAGAGCAGGTGGAGGGACGGAGGGGACCACAGCCTCTCGCCCGGCCGGGGAGATGGAGTGGCTGAGCCAGCGATGCCCACTGCTGCCCGCTGCCCAGGGCTGCCCCCGGCCGGGCCGTGGCACCTTGCTGCTGGTAAGTGGGAGCCCTCCGGCACTGCCAGGGCCAGCTCCCTGCTTGGGATGGGGGGATGCAGATGACCCGCTGGGGAGGGCGGTGTATGCCAACCGAGGCGACCGTGGAAATGCCTCTGTCTGTACCTTCATAAGGGAACCTCTGCCAAAAAAAAAAAAAAAAAAAAAAAGAAGAAAAAAAAAAAAGGAAGAAAAAGAAAGAAAAAGATCATGCAGGAGGAATGTATTCTCTGTCTCTGCAGAGCGAAGCAAATTTCTTAGCAGTTTTTTTCCACTTGTGCTGAGGAAGCTCACAGCCTGCTCAATATTGCCATGAGCTGTGTTTGGGGTGGTTTTGTTGTTTGGTTGGTTTTTAGTACAGAACTTCATCAAAACTAGGCAAAAAGTCCTAATGTGGTAATTTTAAACCCTAAAGCTGTTTTTAGTTCACCAAAGCCAAAATAAATCTTGCAGAAATCTTACTGTCTCTAACCTCAACTATCATTTTGCTGGTCAGTGCTTTTCAGTGAAATACTTAAAATCTCACAGCAGATTTTTAAATTTTGTTCACTTCAACATTTTGGCAGTCATGAGTTTATTCTGTTTATCAGGTAGGAATCCTGAAGTTTCACTCCTTCACTTTTGTACCACCCCATGGCAAACACAATTACTCTGAAAAAAAGGGGGCTTCTATCTTTCTTAAAAAAAAAGGGGGGGACACACACAGAAAAAACAAGAGAGGGGTCACTCTTGTACTAGTATTCAGTCACAAATGTTCATGGGGATTTCCTCATCACATGCACATACATCTTCCAAGAAGATTAATGATTGCTGTGCTGAACAGGTTGGATTGTTTTTCCTGAGCAGGGAGCATGATTACATTCTAATCTGGAAAAATAGATACACCAGCATATCTCTGTTTGGCTTGTAACTATCTGAGTAGCTTCTGGGATTTGTTGCATAATATTTGTTAAATGGCTTACTGGGAAAGAGAGCACAAAAGAAGCTCTAAAAATTATTATGAGAAACCTTGTGATAAGAAAGAATATTTCCTCAAATGGATTGGAAAAGAGAAGACAACCAATATAGCACATCAGTCATTTTCCAAATGGAAAGGAGCTCCTGTCTTTGTGGTGACAAGAGAGATTTTTTTTAATTCAATCTTTTTTTAAAAAAGCCACTCTGACATTGGCCATGTAATGAGAGGTTTTTCAGAGGACAAAGGAGGGTGGAAATAAGAGAGAAAAGGAATACATTCTTAGTCTTTTAAGCCTTTTTTTTTTTATCCCTGTAGTTGAATAAGGGCCAGATGCTGTTTATTTCAAAAACAAGACAAAAGACAAAGAGAAGAGCAGCTGTGCAGAGAGAGTGAGCGCTGCAGCCCCGCGTACGGGCACCATCCTTCGGCTATTACTCAGCACACCAAATTAACCTTGCTATTCCAGCAATGTCCCTGCTGAGATAATATGTATTTTTATGTGACTGTGTTTATGGCATGTGAGTACAAAGAGCAGCTAAGGGTCTTGCCAGGAAGAGCATCTAATGTACAGCAAAACCAACTTGTTGCCGCTGCACTGCCAGTCCGCGGAGAGAGCGTTATTGTTTTCTGCAGCACGGCAGGACAGAGACAGCCCTACAAACCTGGGCTGTGTCCATTAGGATTTCTGTGCCCAAAAGGATCCAATTTCACTGTCCTATTAGTATCACATAATGAAGATGAAATGAACGTAAAACTTGCATTTGTCTTACCCCCCTCCCTTGCCTGCTATGCGGGTCTGTGTCGTAGCCTGGGTGGGCTGCACAACATCTGTCAGCAGAAGAGAGCAATCGTCCCGGGCTGGCAGCGCAGGATGAAAGCTCTCCGGGTCCTGGCACAGACTGTATTACCCCAGGCTTCCCAGGGCTCTGCTCACACATCAGGCTCCACCCCAAATCTGTTTCCCATGGCCAGATCCCTACCCTTACCTGACATACTTCTCTCCTCCTTTCCACATCCCTGGGGAGGCGGAGGGCCCTTCCCCATCGTTTCCCAGAGGGGTGGACATGCCTCGCCCTGGGCACACGGCCGGAGGATGGCTGCAGGATGTGTCCTCAGCAGGAAAGACGTGCTTGGTGTAGAGGCCGTGCCTGGTGGTTACCTTCTCACCCCTTTTTGCAATAAAAATGCATTTTAACAGAGGCAGACAGTGAGTTACCTCCTTACTCTTCTTCAGAAAACCAGGCCTGGCTGCTGCGGCTGTGCGGTGGGGTCTGTAGCCCCTTTAGTCTGCGGGGTGACCTGCAGCAGAGGTCTGGACACCTCGGAGCTGATACAGCCTCAAAAACTTTCCAGCCCCAAGCACTTGGCACAGTACTAGATTGGCCACAATGGAGGGAATGAATCTCCCTACGAGCATGTTTTCACTGAAATTACAACTAGTGTTACTGTAATAGAATCATAGAATTGTTGAGGTTGGAAGGGACCTTTAAGATCATCAAGTCCAACCATTAACCTAACCTGACAAAAACCACTGCTAAAGCATATCTAGTAATGTTGGAAGAAAGAAGATTGGAGACTTCCCTTGAGCCACAGATAATGTAAACGCTTAGTTTTACAAAATGCAATATTTCACCTAACATCATCGCTCATATATTTTGCATTTTAGGTGGTGACTCTGTCTTTGCTGATGTACCCGGTGCTGAGGAGTCTCGCTCTTCAGCTGCACTCTGCCGTCACGGGCAGCTACGTCTCCGGGACCCACTCCATTGCCTTCATCAACTGTCTCAATGAGCAGATTGCCAAGGATATTGCAAGGTACAGAGACACTTCCCCTGCTTGTCTGCTTGAATTGCTCGAAAGCAGCTTCTTGTGGATAAAAGCCTTTCCTTGTCCCTTGAGAGGAGCTGCACTTCGCTGTACTTTGCACTTCTATCCCAATGGTGCTCCTTTTCTCTTACGCTCGCTCTCTTTTTCTCTCTGAACCACATATCCACTTACCAAGAGCTGCGCTTTCTAAAAGAAGGCTGACAATTGTCTCTGAAGTCAATGCCACAGTAACATCAAGCCAGTTCTCAATTTATTCTCCTGCCTTTCATTTTCAAGACCCACTTTAAAGTCATGGCTCTAAATCGCTGGGTCCTCAGATGGATTAAGCCCCAGCCCCACGTTCTCTGACCTGCCACAGTCTTTCTTCTCTAAAACAACACAGATAACAAATTCCAGGAGAGGTGTTTCTGGAGAGGGACAAAGCGCAGTACACTGCCATGAAAATAAATAAAAACCAAAGTGGTCCACAGCAAACACAGAACAGGCACTTGTGAGGTACCACCTTGAAGCCCACACACTGCTCACCAGGCAAACTTCAAGGAATGAGGGCTTTACCTTGATTTTTTTTCTCTCTCTCTTTTAATGTATGAGATACTTTGTGTTATATTTTGCATGCAGAGTTTTTTTCCACATATCCATCAGTCCCTGACTCAATAGATGGTTTGTTCAAAGTACTGAAACTGTGTTGACTGGGGAAATGTTTATGATAGACCATTAAGTTTCCTGCAACACCTCTTGCGCTCTTTTCCCTGCTACTTGCCAAAAACTCTCCGTCTTCTGTAAAGTGTTCCCAAACAGTCGTTCAGGAACTGACAGGCTACTGAAAGGGATTTTGTGTCACCTTAAATACTGCAACTGTATTAAGAAATTCAAATAGAATAATAACTGTACCGATTGATGTCTTCTGAAAAAAAGGAGTAACTGTATGTGGCTGGTGAAAAGAGCCTCAGTTCCTGAAAATGCTTCTTCTTAACAGCTTTGCAAATGTTTTCCACTCTTTGTTCGTTATCTTGCAGGGAAGGGAGAGGAAATAAATCACTCCCCATTGCTGAAATATATGTACTTTGGTTGCATTTTTATTGGTGGAGTAACTATTCCCTTGTTTCGGAATTTGGATGAATAAGTCACGGTTGTAGAGGATGACACAGGGCTTCCACACTTATTTTCCCACCCACGGTTTTCCTGGTGCTCCTGTGTGTATTCTTCCTTTACATTGCTCAGTGGAGCACTCACTTTGGCGGATCAGACTGCAAGGAAATTTTCTGCTGGTTTTAAGGAAGAGAAGTTCAGGGTTTGTGAAAGCAGATTAGCTGCACGTAGAATTCAGCATCTGGCTTGTTCATTGCATCAGTTCTAACCCAGTTTATCTGGATTACTATTAACTTTAAATCCTCAGAAGAAACCCCGAGTCGACACGGGAGATCTAGTCTCTCCCCTGTGCCTGCTGTGAGAAGCTGACCCCTTCGGGCTGGATGGTGTGGCCATCCCACCTTACCTAACACCCGAGCAGCCTGTCAGCCTCCAGTTCTGACTTAGATTTGTGCATATAATTTTCTTTGCTTTTCTGCTTATTAATATTTCATCTGTCTCAAATCACATCCTATTGTGAGGCAAGGACAAAGAAACACACATTAAGTACCCAACCCAAAGATATCATGTATTATGCAGACGTTTTTCCACAGATCACGTTCAGCTTCTTACAATGTTTCTCGTTCCCATGGTGGCCGCTTGTTTCCGCTCAGCTTGCTAGAACAAAGTTCAGGATCTCAGTTAGGATCACGGTTTGTTGGGACAGAGCAGAAGCAATTAGAAGGTACTCACCCAAATCAAACGGTTCTGGCGCTGAAGTGACTTGGAAGTTGCAGGCAGCAAAACCAAAATGATTTGTGCCATGTGTTTGACATGATAAACACAGCGGGGATATCTCCGCTCATGCTGCTGCAGTTTGTTGGTCTACAGATTAACTCAAGATGCTCTACAAACATTAAGTGCCTGGAACTGGCTGCACATGGTGAGAGCAAACAGCCCAGAGCCTCCTCGGATGGCTGTCCTCTCAGGCCATGGTCCGTCTGAGTCATCGGCAGAGAAAAGTCCCTCTCCTTCGCCTTGCTGTGCTTAAACGTTAAACCCAGACTGCAAGGACAATAAATTTTTAACTTGCTCTGAGTCAAAAGCATCCTGGAGAGCATTTTGGAATGGAGTGGTAGTTAATCAGAATGGTTTTAATTCTTTAGCTCATTAAGGGTTAATTTTTTTCAAGTTGTTGAATCAGCCTTTCAGCGTCTAATAACTCCTGCCTTCTCTGCAATTCAAGGTCAGCTAGAAGTTAAATGTTTGCATTGTCAAAGCACTTGGTACTGAATAGTGCCCGGTGATGCCAGTGTTAAAGCAAACCAAAGGTAAAATCACTAGCGCAGCTGCCTGCAAGAGGGATGGGGCCGTCATCTCCATGAGAAGGGCCCAGACATTGCTGTGGTCAGAAAACACAACATTTGACCTAGTTCTTCTAAAAATCCACCCTGAGATTGTTTCAATACTCTTTAATCACTTAAATATCACTTCTGCTGGCAGACCCAGGCCACTCTGCAATAACAAATCAGCCCACAACTAAAGGAGACAGCCAGAGGGAAGGAATTTATTTGGGCTTCAGATTTCTAGAACGTTTTGGGTAGAAAAACCCTGATGTTGTTAATTTAACAAGATCCACATTTAGTCTGCTGTGCGAGGAAGAGGCACAGTTTGACAGCATAAATACAGGACCGGGAGACAAACCCCTTGGTGTCCGTCCCAGCCGCGGTTCTCACAGCCCCGTGGCTCTGCCCCTGCCCTGGTGTCCCTGCGGTGAAATGGGCAACAGGGCTGACGCCGGGCAGGGTTCTTGCACCGTGTGGTGCACAGGTCCCATGTGCTGCTCCAGGACAGGAACAACACCAAACCTTCCTACTTGGTGGAGGGGACAGTGAGGACTGTCCCAGAGCTGTGCCAGGAGGACCTGAGCTGCAGCAGCTCCAGCTGGAGGTCACCTTTGCCTCGGCTTTCCCAGGGTAATAATTAACCCCAACTCCCCCATCTCCGATGTCAAAGCTGGTGCTGGCGGTCAGGGGCAGCACGAGGGAATGTCCCCATGGCTGGGGGCAAGCGCTGAGCTGCAGCGAGCTGGGGACAGGCACTAACTCCCCCTCCTGTCTCACCCAGGGCCATCATGGATAAGAAGCTGGCTGCCTACGTGAACATCCTGCCGAAGAGCTCGGCCTTGTAAGTCAGGCTGAGTATTCCCCAATGGAGGAAGCAAACCCAGGCTCCCGGCAGGGGGGGAAGGAGGAGATGGACACCCCACGGCCCTGGGGAGAGGAGGCAGTTTCCAGAAGGCTGCTGGGTCTGTTTGTTGTTGCAGATGGTAGAGATGATCCTCACCAGGGCAAAGTGCACTAAGCTCATTAAGGAGTGCAGATGCTCCAACTGCCAGTGGGAACCATTTATTTATTGATTACTTAGCTACACAGAGATCTAGCAAAGAGCAAGGTGATTTATGGTCCTGAGGACATGATGCCTGTTTTTAGAGGATCTCAAAACAAGCCAAGATAGGGACCAGAAAAGGCCTTTACAATATTAAGTGGCACTTTCAGGAAGGAAGAACAGTATCTTTGACCTTGAAATACAACCAGCTGTGCTCTGCGGGTATCCTCAGCCGTCCACACAAAGGGATTGCGCTTTTTGGAGAGGTTAAAGAACAAATCCCCAAAACAGCCATTTGCTTGCAGGAGCACCCTGGCCTGGCCCCACATCGCAGCCTCCCCACGGGAGGGGTCCTTCCAGCACCCCCTCCCCAGGCTCTCCCATAGCCCAGCTGAGGCTGCTGAGGTAGGGCAAACCCAGTAACACCCGTCTTCCCCTTACGCTTGGTTCCCTACGAGCCACAATGGCCAGAGCCCAGTTGGTCATGCTCAGCCCTGCCTGCTCCAGCTGGTTTCCCCTCCATGCCCAGCTCAGGAGACACTGTGATGCCTCCGAATGCCTCCTGGCGCACAGATGAAATCACGATGGCCTTCTGTCAACATAAATGTTTTGAAAGGTCATATCTGACTCACGAGAAGTACATCTCCTCTCCTGCAGGGAAAAAGAAGAAAAAAGCGTGATGCTGCCGCACTCAGCGTTCCAGCTGCAGCCATGCTGCGGTGCCTGCAGGCACTGTCACCCAGCCACTGCTTGGAGCGGGGCCACCACCATACAGACCCCTGGAGCCACCCCATTCCCAGCTCCTTCGCCCTGCTGTCCCCCCCTGGGCAGCTCTCTCGAGGCTGGCCCAGCCAAGGAGGCTCTGGTCTGTAATTCCAGGGTGCTCAATCACGTACACAGCAGACTTTTGGGGCCAGTGATGCTTCTTGAGCACCACTTTGTAAAGGAACAGCCATGTGCAGACAGCACCAAGCAGGAAAGCTAAAGCCCCCAAGGGGATTCCCCCAGGGAAAGCGGCACGGCTGCACCCAGAGCTGTATTTGCTGATGCTTCTTTTCTTTTAAATCTAGGTATTTCTGGAAAGGGGAGCTGGAAGAATCAACTGAAATACTGCTGGTAAGTGACAATTCCCCACATCAGGAAAATCCCCATCCCAGACAGCCCCAACCAAAAGGGGCTGCAGGGTGATTTGGGGAGGGTGGCACCAACATGCCGAGATTTGGGACAGTACCCAGGGACCCCAAGCACCCACCTGCGGGCATGGCAGCGGTGGCTGGGGGTGGCAGCCTGGCTCAGCCCCTCATCCTGCCACCACAGGGGACATCCCCCCAAAAAGAGCCCAGGAAGGGTTCCTATTGCACCGCCGGGCACCGGCTGTGCTGGATGAGTGCAGTGGAACTGTGCCTGCAGGATTGCTCCGTCCCCTTTACTTCTCCTCTGATTTTGTTTTTGTTTTTGTTTTTTTCCCTCTTCACAGTTAGTGAAAACAAGGACATCCAAAATAGGTGAATTGTCCAACTACGTCAGGTGAGGCTCTGGCTCCGTGGGAGCACTGGGGTTCCTATCCAAGGTATGCTGCCATCTCACGCCCAGGCTTTGGGAGTCAGGTTCCTCGAGCTGCTTCCCGTCCAAGGAGGGTTTAAGTGCTCCTGATGCACCTTCTGAGCCAGAAAAAAAACCAGAGATGGCATCAGCAAAGAAAACAAAACAAAACAAAAAAAAAGGTTGGCAGGAATATCAACTGTTGGGCTTCAACCAGCCCCTCCGTACTGGGTACATGGAGGGATTCTCCTTCTCCTAACACAGGTTATTCCCTGGCTGCCTCCTGGCAGGATTTCCTGCGTTTCCCAGCACGGAGTGGTGAGTGCAGCCAGCTTTGGGCCAGGGCCCCTGGCGGTCAGCTGCTGGCTGTGGTAAACCCCAAACTCAAAGCAAAATTCTCACATGGCAAAAAGAAGATGTGGGTGCTTTGAAGTGAGCGTAGAGCGTGGGGCAGGGCTGGCGCGCACGGCTGGGAGTGGAGACCTCTGCTTCCTGCGCCTGAGAGCGGGAGCGGGTCTGTTCTGCCGCAGGGCTGTTGGTGACACTGTTCCTCTGCATCTGTTTCCACTTTAGATCTATCCATCCCTTTGAAATTCCTGAAATCATCAGCCTGCCTATTGACCAAGGAAACCCTCTCTACCTCAAATGGATAGAGGAAAGCATCCCACGGGACTAACTGAAAAGTGCAGAAAGCACCTCGCTTTTGGGGAGACCAGGTGAAACGTGCTGAGCCACGTTGGTCTCCCTGTGGAAGGCAGGAGTTACGCACGCGCAGGGAGGCAGCTTACGTCTTCACGGGTTTGCTATAACACAGAAGCTTGGGACTGGGAATTTCATTTGCACTCAAAGCATCCCCTCCTTGGCTGGACCCTGTGCTCCAGGGAGCACCGAGCAGCTCGGAGGTGCTGGCGGCTGAAGTGGGGAAAGGCCATGTGCACCAAGGGCTGTTGCAGCATTGCAGATGAGGATACGCAGAGATGCTCGTGTCAGGACACCGCAGCATTTGGGGGCTGTCTCAGTCCCCCAGCAGCAAATGCCAGCTGGTAGCCGTGGCCTGGCAGACCCTCCAGCGCTGTGCGTCCCCCCAGCCAGCGCCTGAAACCCTGCCTGGCCCCCCTGCTCCCCCACAGCGGCTGTCACAGCATCCTGCCCCGCTCTGCCTCCTGCTTCCCCAGCCCGGAGGCAGCAGGATGTGGCCAGGCACCCCGCAACGCGCCAGCTCACGCCCTCTCCTGCTGTGATGCAACGCGCTGGTTGGAGTCTTACAAAATCCAAGGAAACAGCAAACTTGAGCAGGCACTGCAAGCATTTACCAGGAGCCGCAAGCAGCGCACACGCTGACCCTGCCCTACCTGCCGCGCCGGGCTGAGCTGGGCAACATCCACTGCCAGTTCAGGGAAATGAAGTGCCAGCAGGACCAGGGCATCGCCCGGCTGTACGGCATCGCCCCAGCCCTGCATCCCCTACCCACGCCTGAATGGTGGCTTTCTACCCGGACCAAGTTTAACCTTGTAAAAAGATGCTCATGTTAATAGTTTAATGGGATATAACTTATGGAACAATATTGAGTTATTTATGTGACTGGGAAGGGAATAAACAGGAGGGTTTCTTACCTGGGCAGGCTCACGTGTTGTTGCAGTTTGCAGGCGCAGTGTCCGCAGTGCGCCAGGCAGGAGGACGGGTCCGTCACGGGTTTGCAGTGACTCTCTCCAGCCCGGTGCTGAGCGGTGCTCTGCTCGTGCTCACCTGCGTGTCTGGGACTTGTGGAGAAGTGGTACAGGGCGTTTTGCCGACACTGAGAGCTGTTCCCGCAGGCTTGTGTGGCCCCATCCGCCATCAGAGGGAGCGCGGGGAAGGCTCCCAGGTGCAGGAAAGAGAAGACAAGAGGGAAAATGGTCTGAGCTCTGAGGGCGGGAAAATTCTCAGTGCTAAATCCGAAGAAACAGGGTACCAGCTGGGCACCTTGTGTGGCAAAAAGGGACACAGCACATGAAGCTGGCACCAGCACCGCACCCAAAGGTAAGCTTTGTTACAGCCCCTCAGGGCGACGTTGTGCAACGTGCAGGTTTTAGGCTAAGACTGAGCGGATGGGGGCCATTTGGGACACCACCAGTAGGACTGTGAGGGCAACCCCTTTCTACCAAACCCATCACTGCAAGGGGTGTCCCTGTCCCCTGCTGTCCCTGCACCCCACTGGATTGCGCCCACACTCGCCCCTTCACATTCTGCCCCTTCTGCTGTTCTTGTGATTCGGGGCAGCATCTCTGTGGCCGAGGGGACACCTCAGCCTGGCATGGAGCACGACCCAACAGCACCAGCTGCATTGCGGTGGGCACCGGGCGCCTGCCAGGGAGCACACACTGACCCCCAGTGCCCAAACTCAAGAATCCTGACACCACAAAGAACCAGTGATGTTAAAAAAAAAAAAAAAAAAAAAAGACTTTTTAATTGTACATCAGACATTAATTACAACTTGGGTATAACAAGAGCTGGTTATTACAAGCAGCAACCTGAACTCATAAATCTTTAGAAGGTGCACAGAGTCATTATAATATCTATTACAGCTAATACAAAATATACTCTGCAACAAAAATATTTTTAAAGGCTCCACATTCAATTCTCTGTGAGAGGCCAGGAGGGGAGGAGAGGGAGAAGAGAGGCAGAGGAGGGGAACCGAGGCCACGTGCTGTGGGTGCTCCCACGAGTGCAATGTCCATTGGCACATCCCACGGGAATAACCCTGCTCGGCCCTGGCATGGCTCTTGGCAGCCCCCCCCACCCCCAGGCAGCAACTCAGACAACAATAAGGGCTTCATAGGCACTGGTGAAAGGGAAATACTTTAAGTGATCCTTTGGTGACAAGCCAAGGCAGGACGGGCAGTGACCGGCTGGCTGCGGGAGCTGACCCCTCCCTGCCAGGGATGGGGGGTCCCGGCAGCACGTCTCCCAAAAGGATGGGGACCCTCCGGCGATGCTCCCCTCCACATGAGCCGAGATGCAGACCCCGAGGGTGCCAAGCGCCTCTCCCCGAGGCACCCCTGACTCACTCGGCTCCAACCACCTTGTGGTTGTTGGCCAGAGCCCACTCTCCCAGACCTCACGCTGCAGAAGCGGCCAGCAGCGTCTCCACCGCGCACGCCACCAGCTGCACCGACACCGGGCAACTCATCAGAAAGGAGTTAAAATGCTTTTACCTGCCAAGCCAAGTATTCACGCTCCTAGTATGGGCACCAAAGCAGCTCACACGTGGCCCAAACCTCGCAGGCACATCCCGGGGCTGCAGAGACGCTGCTGCTCTGCACCACAGCCCCGTGGAAGGCAGCGTCACTGGAACCGTCACCTCACAGCCGCACAAAGGCCTGGTGCCTGCTAGGTTAATTAAAACAACCGGTAACTCACCCCTCTTCATGGGTGTCCCACTACGTTATTTTAGCAGTAGCTGAAGCAGGAGTTTGTTTTTAAGGACCACGCTTTGCCTTCTGGTTGGCAAACATCACCTGCTCCCTTGTGCCAATCACACTGACGAATTTTCTTAAGTACTTTTTCAATAAAACAACCTTTTCAGTTCACCCTCTGGTCAGCAGATCCCCCAAGAACATATACAAACAACGACGGGGCTATAGGGATGGGGTGTGCTGATGGAGCAGGACTACGCAGCCCCCCCAGCATCGCCCACCCGCCATCCCCATGGGACAGCCACGATGGTGATGGGGAGAGACGAGAAGGACATTAAAAATATACATATCTCTCTCTTAGATAAAAAAAAAAAAAATCTAACAAATATATCTGATATTAGATTTCTTTTTAAAAAAAAAAGACAACTGCTTTGCTCCTGAACAACCTGGCAGTATTGCTTGAGTTAAAGAAAGGGGCTGCTCCCTCTCTCCTGCAGACAAACCGACCCCACGTGCTCACAGACATTGACATTACCCCGGTAACAGAAAGCGTGGCTGCTCTCCAGCGAGGCACAGCCACGAGGCCACGGGGATGGCCGTGGGCACCCCGGTACAACCCCCTCCCCATGCCCCCACTGTCCTCTTCGGCCTTTTTGGTTTGTCTGCTTGTTTGGCACGTTCAGGATGAGGATTCCTGCGGGAATAAAGGCCTTGGGCTTCAGTCCGTGAAGTGCCCGCAGGGGTTTTAAGGCAAGGGCGTATCTTTTGGCTGATCTCTTCCAAGACCGTGATTGTCACAAGAACAGGGAAACTGGTACATCATCCTGGGAAGCTGGTGCATCATCACACGCCGGCCATGTCGCGGGACAAGAGCAACCACATATATCTGCCCCGCGGCTGCAAAAGCCAACCGCACATGGGCTGTTCACAGGGCATTTTCCCCTCATTTAAACCAAACTACATTCCTTTAATGAATGGATTTAGGAGGAGGAGGAGAACCCCGTATACCGTCTCTGGGGAGAGTTGCCCATGTTTCCTACGGGCTGTGAAAGCACGGGTGGGGGAGCTGCCCTTTGCTGTAGCAGCAGCACCCCCTCCAGTCTGCTCTGGGACGTGGGGACGAGTCGGGGTGCGCCAGGCACCGGCACAACGTCCGTCTGCGCAAGCAGGTTATGGGCTGCCCCAAAGGGGTTTCCGCAGGGGGTGCCCATACACACCGGGGGGGACCCTTCTGGAAAGGCCAGACCCGCTCACTGCTCCTACCACCACCGTGATGGTGCCTCAGGCTCCATCAGGAAGGCACAAGCTGGGCCACGCTCTGCATATCCACGGCCAATAAAATGACAATTGTTAAATTAAAAAAAAAAAAAAAAACCCCAC
>VZSZ01006948.1:352485-376835 GCA_013398815.1 Ibidorhyncha struthersii | reverse complement strand
GTTCCCGCACACCCTTGAGGAGTGGGGGGAGCCGCTGGACATCCCGTTTCTCTGGCACCATGCGCAGGTTCGTGGCCCCCGGCAGCGCTGGCGCAGGAGTGCCGGCAGCGCCTGGAGCGGGCGCAGCGGTCGGACACAGCTGAGCGCCTGTTTTCACACCGGTGGGGCTCCAGGGACCTCGGTGGGACGACGCCTGACACGCTCGGCTGGGGAAGGAGCACCCACCGGGGCCCACACCGACGTGAATGTTTCCGTGCCGCGCTCACATCCCCCACAGCTGAAGAGACCTCGGTGCCCTGGCGTGCAGAGCCGGCAGAAGGTGCTGACCTGCTCTCCCTGCCAGATAAGCAAGGAAGCCCCCGTTTGAATCAAGCCGTTAGAAGCGGAGTATTCCATAAGCAAAGGAACAGGAGCGAACGAGACCCCAAGCGACAGCGCAAAGCTGAGTGCTGGTGAAGCTCTGCCCTCCTCGGCCCGGGAGCGGGGCCAGTGTGGGCTCCCAGGGCAGGTCCCTGCGGCTTCTTGCCTGCTATTGAATTTCCGAACAACACCAGCACTCACAAAGCCGTTTGAATGGAGCCCCGGGTAGCGAACTACTCCAACATCCCTGTTTTGTCCTTAAAAACTTTTCATTCCTCCTCCGCACCCTGCACTTGCAGAGGTGAGGTGGAAAGCGCTTTCCTGCTCGCACGAGGATGGAGAACCCGGAGGAGCGCGGCCGGGAGCCGGTGTGAGCCGTGGCCGGAGCAGAAACTGCGGCGTGCGCAGGGCGAGCAGCTCCCAGCGCTGCCTTTCTTTCTTTGAAAACTGCCCAGAAATCGGGTAGCTTCTTTTCACAGTGTTTTTCTTTCTTTGAAAACAGGAGTGGGAGGAGGGATTGTACGTTGACTTGTAGTCCTGGAGACCGAAGCCGAGGAATATTGAATGGAAACCCAAACATGAAGCTGCCTATGAGCTACCGGCCTGATGTGCAGATAGGATTGCGCTGGCTGCAGCCGCTCCAGAGCCTCCCACGGCTGAGCGATGCGGAGCTGCGGCGCAGGGACCGCAGCGCAGGGACCGCGAGACCCGGTGCAGCTCTCATACGCTGTTCCAAACAATTCACAAGTGTCATTTCCATCTGGAGATTCAGCTGGTAAAATACGACACATCCATGCCAATAAAAGTAGCTACAACTGAAGTAGTATGAGGCTATGGACACGATGACCTCCCTCTTGGCCAACGCTTCCCTCTGCTCCGTCTCAACCACCTTTTCTCTGAAACCACCCAACTGACCAACACAACAAAGTTAAGCTCAAAGCCACTGTGCGTGAGGTTATGAGTTCTTTTCCTGTCCTGAAGAAGGGCTTATAAGCCTAAAAGTTTGCCTGTTTTTTTTCAGCTTTATTAGTCGATTCAAAAAAAATATTATCTTACCCTACAAACCTTGTCCTTGATTATTTTAGACCATCGTAGCTACAGAAGCACTATGTCTCTTTGCCAACCTAACCACTAAACACAGAGCAACCGGTCCTGACTTAGCTCGCTGAAACTCCTTGATTTTTCTGCATCATTTGATTTGGTCCAGACCAAAAAAAAAAACACTTCGGCTGTTCATTTCTGCAACAGAAATGATTTGCTGGATCAGGGAACTCTTGATGTCGCTCCGTTTTCAGCTTCTTTCCCGGTAAGTGTCATCCGTTTCCTTATCAGGACGGTTTTGTAGATGAAAAGGTCTTGTAGATGAAAATCAGGAGCCCGTTCCGGGAACACCAGAGCCCGGAGCGGAGCCCCGTGTTTGGAAAGTGCCGCCGCTCAATGCATTCCACATGGACGCGGTAATGCTCCGGCAGCGCCTCGTGCGCCGCGGCACAGGGGGAGTTAGCTCTTGTTTGAGCCCTTTCAGAGAAAAGTGATATTCCAAAGGGCATATTCGAACAAAGGTATGGTTGTAATTAGAATCAGTCGTTAAATCTGATGTTCAGCTGTTTTATGCCAGCTGTGCCTTTAAAAGGAAGAGCATTTAGGCATTGGGTTTCATGTCTTTTTATTGTTTATTTAGCATGAATTTAATCCATATCCTTTTTTTTTAACTTAACTTTCTTTGCGTGCTTCTATGCAATTGCATAAGACATGAAGAGCTTGTAAGTATTCTTACAGCTGTGCAAGTTTTATATTAATGGAGCCCTTACATAATTTTGACACAGATATGTTATGTCCACGTCTGCAGTTCCTGAGCACGGCTCAGAAAAGACATCCCCCCAAGAAGAAAGAAAGAAAAGCCCATTTTGTTCCTGGGGAAAAGCGAAAAATGGAGAGTGGAGATCTGTGTTTACGGGGGGATGTTTGCCCTGCTGACCCAGCTACCAAACTGCGGGAAGCAAATGCCTGTTAGTGCAACTGTAATTATCAGTGTTCCAGAAGAATTTGGGCTGTGTCTATGCGGTGCAATGCTGTGCCGACACGGACCCCCTGTGCCACCAGACCCCTGAGTCCAGGGCATGGCCCCACGGGTGCCTCTGGTAGCCCCTCACTTGCCTTGAGGGATTTATGGAAATCATAGGGTCATAGAACGGTTTGGGTTGGAAGGGACCTCAAAGCTCATCCAGTGCCACCCCCCTGCCCTGGGCAGGGACACCTCCCCCCCTCCCAGGTTGCTCCAAGCCCCGTCCAACCTGGCCTGGAACACCTCCAGGGATGGGGCAGCCACAGCTTCCCTGGACAACGAGAGAGGGCAATTTTGCTCCCCCCTTCCTCTAGCAGGACGTTCCCAACCCGCACCCCAGCCTGCAGCGCAGAAACAACAGCCTCCAACTCTTTGCTTTTGCTTTTCGGGAGCCAGGGCGAGCCCCAGCCCCTCCGGCCCACAATGCTTCTTCAGGGGCTCCAGCCCACGGCGTGAGCTCCTCGCTGCCGTTTGGGTCCTCGAGTAATCTCAAGACTCTTCCATCAATTGCACAAACGCAGAGCTCATGATAAACGTGCCGCTTTCACAAGTTTCACAGCAGTCCAGTTCACCTCTGCTACCTGCTGTAAACGAGCAACGCTTCATCAACGTCCCGTCCTGGGGACGGTTTTATACCCACGAGCTGTTGGCCCCACAAGCACGGCCAGTAACAAAATTTCCTCCGTTTGCAGGCATTTGCCATCCAGGCCTGAGTCATCCCAAAAGCTGGCTCCACGCGATGCTCCTCTGGTGATTTCGTACTGAAGCGGTCAGAGGCACCTCTGCCCCAGCCCTGCGCTGCGGGACGGTGAGCGCAGCGTCCTGCAAACCCTGTGGCCCTGCAGCTTTCCTCCCGTCTTCCTTCAGGGATTTCCCCGTTGTTGCTAGAAAGAAAACGTGAACTAAAAGGGCTTCTAATGAACTTTTAAAATTGATTTTTATCAAGCGGGTCCCTTCTTCCATCGTCAGCCCTCTCCTGCCAGGAAGACACCCCGACGAGGGCTGCGCGGGCTCCCCCTGCTCCCCTCTGCAGAAGGGAGGTGCTGAGAGAGGTCTCCAGCCCACCCCATCCTGCCCCGCTGCTATCGGTCACACCAGGACAGACAGAGCCCCGGTGCATCGCGTCCTTTCTCCAGGGTATGGATTCGGCCAACGCCGATGCTTCTGCTTCCCCGCAGCTTGTGCTGCTTCTGTGTGATCTGACCTCCCGCCTGCAGCGACACCGGACTCCTGCCGCCACTGAAATCCCGGCTGTGCACAGGATTCAAAAAAAACCAAAATCAGTGTAATTGTTCCTGGTAGAATCACACGAGAGAAAAGCACGGAGGGGTCAGGTCATTCGCTCTCTGCTGGATGTGCCTCTCAACCTGCACATATACATACGCACACACATACATTTTTGCTTCCCTTGGTACATACATACACGTAAATATTCTCTCTTGCACACACATATTCACACCTCCTCTCCCACGTGCTTTCTCTCTTTCCCCAGCTCTCACCCACACACGGTTTTACTCATTTTCCCCCACCTCCTCTCTCTGTCTCTCACACACAAGGAAAACCCTCCTAATTATTTTTAAGAAATAACAGCTCTATGTGGAAAAGGATTTTACACCAAAAAAAAAGTAACAGTGGAGCAAAGAGGCAGCCAAGCCACCCCGGGAAATCAATGTCCACTATGACAAAAGCAGCTAATTTAAAAAAAAAAAAAAAAAAAAAGTGGAAAAGCAGCTGCACAGCCAGCGAGGACCAAGGAAAGCTTACACAGGTACGGAGCAGCTCCCACTGCCCTGGCAGTCAGGCAGGGCCCACCGCTGTCTTAATCTGCAGTAATTCTCGTAAAATCAGCCGCCACCTCCCCCGCACTCCGCTCTGGCTGCAGGAGCCAGGAGCAGCTCTGGAAATAAGCTCGCTGTGCCGGATCGCGCCATCATTGCCCACACTCACCTCCACACACCCAAATCCCCCTGTGCGCTGAGCCCGGCTGGCGGGGGGTAACACCGCGGGGGGCTCGGGGTTGTACAACCCTGTGTTCATTTTTCCGGGTCAAAACCCCATCTGTTGGATGCTATGTCTTCCATACAAACACCAACTTCCAGAGGCAATGGAAAAGCGACCCTGTCGTTACGGCACTGACGTGAAAGATGCTTTAGGGCTCATTCCCAAAGTTTCCACCGATTTCCGGCAGGACCACAGGCAACACGCTTTGTCCCGCACACTCGGCTGAGCGTTGGCAGGAGCAGCCCCGCGGGACAGGGACGGTTGCTCCCGGGTCAGGGCCCCGCGCTGGCTCAACCTCCCTGCTGCTACCGCTGTAGGAATGAGTGCGCTCCGCAGCACTGCTCAGCTCCTTCTATAGCAAACCGCTGTCCCCGTTGCTCGATTGCCTGTTTTACAGCGCAGATGACACACCAACCTTTTTTAAGTTAGTGAGCTTTATTTAGGAAATAAATAAAATAGTAAGAAAATATGAATGATTGTAATAAATACAGCACTTGTCAAAACTAAACAGCCATGAAAAGCATAATATTTTTAGGCATATTACTCCAGTGCGGTTACAGAGCCTGGCACATTACTGGAAAAATAAATTTCTGTCCCTGAAAGAACATTTTGAACATGGAAGAGAGAAAAAAACACAGAGAGAGAGAGAGACAGAGACTGAGTGTGTGACAGCAAAGAATATCCAGTTCTTTCCCAAACAAGCTTTGTTAGTTGTTTATGGGGTGAGTTTTTCTGAAATTCGATACTTCATCACAACTAATTATTTCAAAGGATGCTGTCAAGATAGAAATGAGAGATTTGCAAAATCTCTTCATACACCGGCAGTCAGGCTGGGCGTTAGTCACAGCACATGACATTTCACCAGCTCTGCTAGACGGCTGCGGTTTCCATGGTTTGCAAAATATAAGTGGACAAACAGTTTCTCCTCTCCCTTCTCACACAGCAGGCACAATATTGTCTGTCGGCTTTGTGCTTTCAATTGAGACATGGGAAATATTGCAAAGGGAAAAATGAATGAAGGAATTGCATAAAGGCCTTTAAATACACACCAGTCTCTGTCTGCAAGATCAGGGCTTGGGTCTGTACGCTGCAGCCCCCGTCCCGCGGAACAGCTCACGGCCCGGCACAAGCAACCTGCACCGCGCTGGGTTTGCTGGGAGTTCAGAAACCACTGCACCAAACCCAAGCTCAACTCCACTGATTCTGTCAAACGGTCATTAAGCAGGGAACGAAGAAGGGAAGGCTCACTGCTGTTTGGGATAAGGCATAGCATTTGAACTTTGCACACATCCAGACATTCCCAAGCTTGACTTGCTTATAAAAAAAGAAATCATTCCTTATCTCTGTTTAAAAAAAAAGACAAAAACATTTCTAGTAGTTACTTCTATTTTAGCATGCGAAGAGACTTAAACATCAGAGCACATGAAAAGAATTAAGCAAGAAAAAAAAAAGATCAATATTTTCTAATAAGTCACTTGCCTTGAAGGTTCAGAAAGTGACTGAACACTTCAAAACAAAGCTCCTGAGGGGTCTTTAGCACTGCTTGGACTGGCAGCTCTGGACTTCCCGGGGTTAACAACCCTCAGGGCTCCGTGTCTGAAATGGGAAAGTCCAGTGACTCCTTTGGAAATACAAGAGGTAATCTCCCCAAGGCACAGTGTAATCTGGTCATCTCTCAAGAGAACATCTCTTTACAGAGCACATAAATACAAGTCTAAAATAAATAGCAAGAAATAAAACATCCAGTATAAGGAATCCAAGCAGCAAACACTATCCACAACTCACTGCTTTCAAGATCATCAATAAGCACAAACAGAGGCACCGGATCAGTGCTTCAGGGGAAGGAATCTGCCCTTGTCCCTGGTGGGGGAACAGCCAAAATCCCACATCAGGGCTGGCAGCCAGCGCAGCCCAACAGGTGCTCGCTCCGTACCTCCTGGGGAAGGGAGGCGCATGCCGCAGCGCTGCCGGAAGCCGGGGAAAGCTCGGCTTCACCCCTCGCATCCCAGAGACCTACGAACCCAAGGGCGCTCGAAGGGAGCTCTGGCCGCACGCCCTGCCAGCCGCCCAGGCAGAACGGCCCCCGCAGCGCGATGGGGCGTGGGAAGAACAGCGCCTTTTCCACAAGTGCATCTGCGAGGAGGGGGGTGACTGTAACCTACACCTAAACTGGGAGTATCGGCTGTTTTGGTGAAATAATCACAGTTCTCATTTGCAATAGCACACTCGGTGGGGCACTGGTCGAAGTGCTCGGCATGCCCAGCAGGAGCGAACTCCAGCAGGAGCGAACTCCAGCAGGAGCGAACTCCAGCAGGCAGCTCTGCGGCTGATGTGAATGGATTCAGCGGAGTACAGGCTGAGGCTCTGGATTTTGTGTACACCTGAAAACTAATACAAGATGTCAAGCTGATGGGTTTTTTTTCATGTCAACTAAGGAAATTCAGTGGGTGATTTACCAGACACTCGTATTTCAAGATTTACTAATTTGTTTCTATAATGCATTTAAGGAAAAGTGTGTCTTCTTTCACATAGGCGTATTTAGGTGACTGTAATTTGGACAGAGGGAGGAACATGGGACAGCCACTTGCAACATTCATGTCATTCACCGGTCTCTGAAATGAAGCAGAAGTCAAGTCTGGGCGAAACGCATCAATAATATGTTCCCTGTTATTTTGGTCAAGCAACATAAACGTAACCTGAAAAACAGAATGCAGCAATGATGAGCTATTGAACAGAAACATAAACCAGAAAATACCAGAGACAGAAGTGCAGACACGCTGCAAAAGCAGCTGGATTCTCTATCAATAATTAAGTACAAATTATAATGAATGTTTCACAACCTGCAAGTTCAGCTGATATGAACAAGGGAGATTCTAACAGTTCCCAGATGAAGTATTTAAAACTTTGCCACACGTAAAATAAAATAAAATAAAGTAAGCAATTATTTCTTAGTACAGAACTGCATAGTCCAAAGACTTTTTCCTCTCTCTCCTGACAACTTAAACAAACCCGGAGTTTGGTTACAGTCGTTACATTCATTCTGTTATTGTGGTTTGGAATGAAAAGGAACAGCTCAGTTGCCTGTACGCAAATATGTAAAAGACACAACCTAAATACCAGTATAGAATCTCCCCATCCCATTACCACTGTTATTAACTCACTGTTCTTTAGCTTTAAATGTGAAATATATGTAATAATTTTTAATACAGTGAGGATTGGGAACTTTGATTTCTTTTTTTTTTTTTTTTTGGCCGCTAAATGGTAGTCCGGCTATTTATATGAAAGGCTTACGGAATTATTACCACATGAAGGCAAGTGCGAGAACAGAGATCAGAGCCCTGTGCGTACTTTCACTGCTTTTCTAACCATTGTTGCCATCATCAGATTACACTTATAAAATGAGAAAAAAAAAAGATCAGGATCACGTAAGACATCTATGGCACATTTGTCAGTAGAACTCTAACCTCACGTTTCTGACACCCGTGCTTCAGACAGCAAATCGTAACCCCCTCATAAACTGCCATTATCTATGTATAGCAAGAGCCAGGAAAAAATGTGTCTCTGGCTTTCGCCCAGGTGGACACAGGTTGGGAGACATCAAACACCAGTATTCTGGTGCTTGAAAATCCTACAAGGCAAAGTATGGAATCTCGGTAAGAACAGCTTTCCCTGTGTGCAAATCACTCCCTTCAGAGACAAATTATTACACAAGATTTGAGTATGGCTAATAGCCATCGGAGAGGAAAATGGGAAAACGCTCCAACTTCCACTAAACTCCAGACAAAAAGTCCCCTTGTGTTCACTGGGAGAAGCGGTGGGTTTATGCTCGGATCAGATCCAAAAAGGTTGCCCTTCTTACCTTGTGTCTGAAAGGCCACGGGAGCAGAGCATCATAGTCTCCTTTCATGACAACAAAGAACAGGGACACATGGGTTCCTTTTCCTGTCCCATCCCCATTCAGATAAACCCTCAGGCAGACCTTGTAGCCATACTTCGCAGTGTAGAAAGCTGAAAATCAGAACTCTTCATTAGTAAAGCCTCCTTTGAAAAGAAGACATAATGAGTCTTCTGACACAGGGGAAAAGATAGTGTATGACGTGGTTTGCTATCGCAGAGATGAGAACAGACAACTCAGTACACCCTGGAGATTATAAGCAATGAAAATCCAGGGGTTGGAATACTTTTAGTGCCTCACACCTCCGTGAAAATTACCTGTTATTAGCCACACAAGCATATTTTACCTAATCAAATTACTTCTCACATGGGAGATAACTGCCGCAGAAAACCCTTCGGTACCATAAGCACCCAGCCGTGGGTTAGACGAGACAGATCCAGCAGATGTCACTGCAAGTAGCTGCGGCAGAGGGCAAATTGCAAAACGAAAGCCCAGAATAGAACACAACTCTGTGGATGAGCACATCACACCCGCCCTGAATTGCAAGCAGGAGAGCATGAAGCCTTTGCATAAACAGCATCTTAGTTTAAGGAGCTATTTTAAAGGACCTCCTGTCCACATGAGCAGAAAGAAGCACCATTCTAGAGAAATCGGTAGGTTTTCTAAAGGACCAGGTTTTGCTAACACACGTGTATGTCTTGTTTTACCTGGTGAATACAAACTGACTGTTCTTCCAGTCACAGAGTCTTGTAACTTCCTGCCAACATCTGTTATTTTCCACAGAAAGACCCCATCGTAGGAAGCTTGCTCAGAGAACAGAAGACTCTTATGAAGACTGCTCAGGCCTGCATCCTTCTGCGTCAGGCACCGGTGCAACTCTGCAATCTAGAAAAAACAAATCATTTTTCTGATTTCTGATCAGTGATTCTGATTTTCAGTTTTCTCCCCTCTCCAGCCTGTTGTGCTGCAGAAATGGCAGAATCGTTCTGCAGACCTCATGTTCTGGAGAGTCTCCTTTGATTTCTTTTTAAGTGACAGTTACATATCAGCACATAAGGCAAACAACTGGATAGATGGTTGTTTGGTCCTCCAGGCATAACGCTGCTTTAAGAGGATCTGTCAATTAAACAACTGTCTTGCTTGCTCACAGTTTGATCATGGCAAATTCTGAACATTCAAAACTCCCAGGAATATCCAGGTACCTAAAGGATTTAGGTAATAAATATTAAGAGATCCCCACCTGAAAATTTATCCAAAACAACAAAAGGATCCTGTGGATGTGTCCAGAACTTCACACTTCACAGCTCAAATTCCTGTGCCCATACCTGTCCTGATCTCTACACCACCTCATGTAAATATTTGTTATCTATAGAACAAGCACCAGACAATGCTTATCATAACTATTTACCTTCAGTTCAAGGCCTCGTATTATATTTTGATCGAGTTCACTCTGTCTCCGAAAGGCTGTGATTTGCAAATTAGAGGTCTCCACCTCTTTATTGAGCACTGCCACGATATTCTCAAACACGTGCAGCTTATTTTCTAGCTCCGAAATCACTTTCTCCCTCACAAGTTGTTGCAGAACAGATTCATCTTCAGAAACAGAAGATCCAAGAAAACAGTCTACTTCCAGATCCCCATTGCTTTCCAGCCCTCCTGGGATCTGCAGATCAGAGATGCCTTTTCCTGCACCATTCACATTCAGCTCTGACTGCGGGATGAAACCGTTTGTAGCTTTGGCAGCAGCGCACAAGCTTGCCTTCAGCTGCTTTATGTGCTGCAGCAGAAGCAGCATGTGGGCCCCAACTGCAGTTTTCTCATGCTCCTTTATCTTCTCTTTGCTTCCCTGTAAGAAGACGACACTGTCAATACACTTTCCAAACAAATACCACAATTGGCCTGGGGCCAAATCAAGAAGCGTTCCTTTCAACTTCCTGGGAGAGGCAGGGATGGAAAAGCTGTGAGATACAGGTCCAGCTACCCAGCAGCTGACTCTCAGAGGAGACACGAAGAGAGAAAAAACAACAAGCCCTCCAGCAATCAGTTTAGCCTATGTGTTCACATACATAAAAGGAAAACAATTGCCTACAATTTCTGTATTAAACAAGATGCCAGGCAGAGTCCCAGCAAGATTCCCAAATAAGCCAATATTTAATACATATACTGTGCACAAAAGATGAGACAAAGCAGCAGATGCCAACTAAAATGCAAAGAAGTCCCACTACTGTTCTGAGACACATTACCCTGAAGGGAATATCCAAAACAGGGTAGAACAGCACAACTGATAAACCAGCAGAATTGTAATAAACATCTGTTTTTATCTGCAGTGAATGCACAGTGCAAGATAAAGAGTATCACAGGCTGAACTGCACCTTACCCATGCTGTGTAACCATGGCAGTTCCAACATCATCTCTGCTCATCTACTGCAAGCGGGTAGACTTTATCTCTTTTCTTAAAGATACATTGAAATCAAGGCCTAATACCTTGAACACAGAGGCTGGCGAGACTGAAGGCACAGTGTGCACTTGTACACCATTTGAGACCTTCCCGAAGGCAGCCGTTTCACTCACCCTAAACGAACAGCCGACTTCAGAAAAACGACATCCATCCTTCTTGATTAAGGACATAGAGCGGTTCTGTTGGGAAAAAAAAGGGAAAGAAAATAATGAAACACCAATTGAAAGGGACTCTTCTATTTACCTACGAACGACTAGGCCACAATCCCAGCAGCTATAAATCAGGTTAATTCAAGTCAAGGCATTACCACAGGTTACAATGTCCACCCAGCTTTGAAAATTCATTAGTAAATCAGTCAAGAGTGTGGCTGATTGTAAATTTCTTGCACGCAGCCTTACACTTAAGTGTCCATCTAACAGACTCCATAGTGATATAACATAATTTAACAAACCACAGTGATCCCTAGCAACAACTTCTCATAAATAAGCTGCCAATAAGCACAGTGGCCGACCACAGTGGGTAACACCACACGCGCAGCCACTACCAACCCTCTGCCTGCTCTTTGAGAATGCACAGAAGAGCTGTGTCATACCACACGTCTGGGGAATGAATGGATCTATCAGACCAAACGCTCTAAGTGACATTCAAATTTAGTCCCCTTCACAACTAAAAGCATGTCTCTTCAAATATGTTGCTATGCAGCATGTTCTTCTCTCACTTATGTGGGTCTCCATGAATATTTAAAGGAAAAAAAAACCAAAAACTTTTCCTCATTTTTCTAAGATTAATTGAAAAGATAATTTAATAAAGTAATTGTGGGAGCAGGGAAGAGAGGGTAGTCAGCAGAGCTATGTTGGGATGTAAAAAGTGACCAAATACACTGCCATATCTGAAGATGTTCTCAGATGTTCATTTAATCTAAATGAACAAGTGATACGTTTATGAATTGAAATAAAGCTGTAATGCATTCACCCATCTTTTACCTACCTTTTCCTTTGATGGTGTTTCTGTTTGCACACATTTCTGTTCCTTACATAAATTGCCGTCACATGAATGCTCCTGTCATTAAAACAAGAAGAAAAGAATTCAGTACATTATTAAAATCATTGAGCAACTTTATTTACAAGGCTTTGAAACAAAGCTTGTGTTTGGGAACGCTATTCCTATTTTACAGAAACCTGGGGATTTGGGAGGCTTTTCTACAAGAAACTCTGTGTTATGGAAGAAAAAGGTTACAATAAGTTTCCTGTTCTTCCTGGAAGGTGTGGATTTAAGGAAGAGTAAAGGAAGGAAGAGTAACTTCCCCAGGAGCACTACAAGCTCCACAACACATGGTGCAAAATCCTGTACCCCTGTCCAGAGACTGCCCGCTCTGGGCCTCACTACGCAATAGGCTGCAGAGTTCTCTGGCTTCTTTTTAGAGGAAATAATGTTCAGAAATTTGGGACTAAAGCACATCTGCTAAAAGTGGGTTCTGCTGTCCCCTCTACAATGAATTGCAGACTCAGAGGTTCCTCAAGCTCAACATCTAAGCTGATTACTCTTCTCAGCCTAGCAGGCGTGTTCAGTGATGGATCTCCAGATGCAATACCTGTTAAGTGGAAGTACAAAGTGTGATCTTTTGCTTACGGGGCCCAAAGCTTTTGGAAACTACTTACAGATGTTTTGCAAGGTCACTCTGGGAAATCTGATACAAGATTGGCAATGTAGAAGTCTTGCGAGTTCAAACCACGGTTTTGTGCACACACACACATATACGTACACACACATATATATGCGAAGACATGCATTACAGAACAGAGAGCAAATATACAGGAAACCCAAATATAAACTCTTCTTGCATTGACTTCATATAGTTTGCTTAATGTGCATACCCTTCTTGCATGCTGCTTATTAACATTTTGAAGGCTGGAATCCAAATTTTCCATCATGATGTGCTAATGCAAAATGCATTACCGCTAACACGAGACTTCCTGCCATTTCTGGCTCCAAGAAGGGTAAAGTAATCCTCCTGCCATTGGTTCATACAACTGTAAGATGTGTATTTAACACAGCAACTGTCAGCTTTCAATTCATAGTGTTCAGGGGGGCTGCCTTTAATCTTTATAAACGCCTTTGCATGCCAGTACATTTCATACAGCAGTCTAGAAATTTTTTGATAAAGCCATTGCAGCAACCCTCAAGTCTCCCCTGCAGAGTCCTAAGGTTTCTCTTGCGATCCTCAGAAATACAGCCATAGGTTTTTCTCACTCTCTTAACTAATTTTTAATACTCGGTATCTTAGCTATTGCATAAAGTATGCCTTTATTTTATTCCTTTCTGCTATTTGACTCCTTCAGATCGCTGATTTCTTGAGGGGGAGAGGGGCTGTAAGAAGTTTCTTTAAAATATGGAAATGCAAAAACCACAAGACCAATAACTGATTGGCCAAGACAGAGAGAGCCACAGCAGCGCCCAAAACTTACTGTTTGCTCCCGGAGGACTGTGGATACATGGTATACACACAAATAACCAAAATTCATACACCACATAAGTGCAAATTCAATAAAACAGATCACTTAACCAGCAAAATTCCAATTTTACAAATACTAACTAAGGCGGGCAGAGAAAAATAAACATCTCAAGGCCAATCCCTTGCTTGGTTGCCAAGGTTTCCTAGCCAAAAAAATTAATTAGATGATAGCTAACCGGAATGAGTGGGAGGAAAACAGTTCTTTACTGCGGGAAAATGAAGCCCGCTGAGGTGGATCTGCGGTGTCACAGACCTCTGAAAAGAGAAAGGTGCTCAGGGAAACCTCTGGCAGCTCAGGTTTCTTCTCCAGCCTGCCTACTGCACTTACAGAAGGCTGAAAGGGATTAAGTGTTGCCACCTTCTGGTATTTATGGTCTGTCTGAAACACTGGATTTAGCCCTGGTAAAATGTGCCTGGGTCCAGATATTCTCTCTCTCTGTAAGAGTTAGTAAGATATGAAGAGCACGTGCAAAAGCTTGCCAAGAAGCGCGTTTTAGCAAGACCGCCTTGTTCCTACCCCAGAGGGACTGTCACCCCCACACTGAGTAAATCTTACAGCTCAGTATTTGGAAAGGCATAAATTTGTGACAGTTACAACACGCAAAGCTATCCACTACTATTTACTTCAGGCTACATTTCTGAGATATTCACAACCTTCCCGCCATGTCGGTCTTGTATCACTATGGCCCCATTCCACGACAAAAACTCCAAGGCTGGCAATTATTCTCTTTAAATCATCTGGAGGGAACAATATTAATTAGGCTACACCCTAGCGTTGCCCCAGCAACACTTTCTGTGATAACAGAGCCCACAGGGTCAGAAGTTAGGGGGGGTTGTTTTCAGAGCTTTAAAATCAAAAGACACATAGCAGTGTTAGCAGGCGTAGGGCATCTCTCATTCATGCTGCTATTGCTTTGCTCCAGGAGTTTTTAATCACAAAACGACCTAAACAACAGACGATGCCCTTCCATCATGAGGCTGAGAAGTGTGTCGCTGAAGCTGTATCTTCGGCAATCTCTTCATACAAGAACAGATAATTTTCTACCACTTTTCATCTGCCCCACCACACCATTTCCTCCTTCAGCAACACAGAAGAGTTTCTGCTAGCTCACTTTACACCCTCAGACCACTCCCAGAATTTGTACCGTGCTGCATCTGCAAAAATGTTTAAAAATAAAGGGTACCTTCTATTTAAAATGAATGTATAAAGGCACTTAAAATCTGCAAGTCAGTAACATAACGTTGCCCTGCTATCAGAATTTTGAGCGTTGACTGAGAAAGTCATTACTTCTAAGAAAGAATGGAATAGGTTTAGTAGCACGAATTTAAAAGTTTGAGATCAACTACATTCTTGTGTAAAAAAAAAAAAAGGCTGTTCTGAAGAGGATTTTGAGCAAATGCTGGGGACAGAGTGTTACTTTGTATAGATATAGATACTGGGTGTACACACATACATTTTGCAAGTCCCTGTCACAACAGTGGGAAACACAACTTAAACATAAAAAATGTAAATTAAATATGTTTAAATAGTCACTGAGAAATTTCTGCCAGATTCAGAGTATGCTCTTCCTGGTCTGTAGGGACACTGCTGCTAATTTGGAGAGTTACGCCTGATCACATCTAATAGAAATACTATCTGACAAAAGCCTGCCTGACAAATTTTGGCGCAGTTTTAGTTTGAATAAAACTCCAGCCACTTTCAAGATCTCTTCCCTGCTGCTGTCTGTCTGTTTTTACCTACCTCGTACTGGGACACACGCTTTGAGACAGGAGCTAGAACATGGGCTGTCCAAGCCCTGGATGAACACACTGGTATTTCCCTCTTTGTTGTAACGCCTCAAGCAGACTATCAAATACAGCTTATTTTTCCCTCCAAACACATGCATGCCAAAATTAGCAAACTCGGGAAAATTAAATATTCTCTAAGTGCACAAGCATTCATGAAATCAGGGTGAAAAATGCCATGATAGATTATTTAAGCCATTAATATAAAGCCCTCATTTGAAACAGAGAAATGCTCTTACTTGGTATTCACTACTGGATAAGCTCCGCTTACACTTCTGGCACGTTGTCACATTATTAACACATCCATTTTCCAAATGATCTGCAAGTTTCTTTCTCATCACCATGTGTCCACAACCAGTGTGACACGGGATTAAAGCATATTCACATAAACTCTGATGCTCCTGGAAGTAAAAAGTTATAAACCACAATGTAAACTGCAGATACACATTAATCTTTAGTCTCCATTCTGCCAGCCTAGATCTTTGCTCCACATTTCTTCTAAGCTTAGGTAACGTCCCACTCCACAATGTTACCGAGATTACTGGTGAAAAATTCACCAACTTTTTGGGGGCTTTTTTGTTAATTCTTAACTTAAAAAAATCCAAACCAACAACAAACAACTTTTGATAAATTTAAACACAAGATCTCCCTTGAACTGTCTCTCTAGTGCTTTTGTTTGAAAATGACATGATCCTGGTCCCAGCTTTTTTCCTTGTCTTAGAGGATCCCTAATTTTTAGCCTGTTTTTTTCAGGGGGTTGTTTTGGGGGTTTTGTTTGGGGTTTTTTTTGGTGGGGTTTGGGGTTTTTTTTGAGCACTGAGACCATCCTGCTCTGGCTGGTAGAACGAATGTGGTTTGTCTGCTGCCACCTCTGCACGGCATAAAACAATGGACGTATGACACCTGCTGTGCAACAATTAGGACACAACCCTTAACTATATTCAAAATAACTTTTAAAACCTTTGCTTTTCATTATTTGCATCCTCTCATCTCAACAAGGAAAAATATCAGCATTACTTCTTTCATAACTACATCTAACAGGTCTACTTTCAGATTCTTAAAAACACAGTATTTCAATAAGAACTATTTCCTCTGACCTCTTTTACTGAAGCTTCTGTAGGCACTGTGTCACAACTGATTTTGTCTTTAAAGGGAGATGACAGTCCCCTACAGAACAGGCTCAGAAATGCCAATTTGAATCACACGCCCAACTCTCAAATCAATTTTGCCATGTATTCATGCTGAGAAGGGCTCCAATTCTCAAAACTATGAAGCTGAGCAAACTGGGTAGATTCTTCCTTAAAGAGGAATACACTCAGATAGAGAATTTGTGCAAAATTAGCAAAGAAAAGGCAGCAGCAGCAGCTCAGATGCCTATCAGATACACAGTCACACAAGGTACATAGCGGATTCCCTGTTACAAATGCAGAAAGGCCCTCTGTTCCTACACCAGGGGACCAAAATAGAGCTGCTTTAGTATCAGAATTATCTGCATCTTTTCGTTATTCTAATTTGCATGGCAGACTCACAGATCTCGCCCGTTTAAATATTTTACCTGGGGCACTTCACATCAGTTTGAAAAGAGTGATGAACACATTCAATCGTTAGGAGTAATTTATGCGGGAGGAAATTATTTCTCCTATAAAAACATACTAGAGATATTGCCCGCAACAAAGTCCTGGAGGCTGAAGTATTCTGGTCTGTCGAAACCTACTTGTAGCATCCTTGCATTTAAATAAGAAGTAAACCCACTGGAAAAAGAAAGTCATAGTTGATGTAAATTTGTGCAATATACATTTCATAGTCATTCAGGATGTTCTGGATTTGGTCAAAGCCCTACTAAAGTTAACGGCATGTTTTTAGACACCCTGTTGGTATAAATCATGATACCTTTGCTGATTCTAATGACGTTACATTAATTTGTGTTTGCTGAGAACCTAGTTTCATTGTCTTTGTTCCCATTCAAGTAAGACTGCATGTTAATTTAAATAAACTGCCTTTAGACGTACTTCAAAATTTTTCATGATACCAGACCAGCTGCATCCAAGGGTCACACAGTGTACTTTGAGTTCAGAAATCTCTTTATTAATGGCAGCATCACCAAAAGCCTGGAAAGTAAACACAGTAAAGAAAAAAACACTGGTCAGAAGGTTCTCCAGCATGCATTTTTGTCATAGGAATAAGGTAACTGTCAAAGTTTCAGATCTTGATAAATCCCTTTTATTTTTTTTTAATTTACTGTACTGTACATTTAAATGTACGGCTATAAGACTCTTTAACCTAGCAAGTTAATCTTAGCATATTAGAAGCCCAAATAATTATTAAATCATTTCTTTCTTATGGTTCAAAAATAAACTATTTGATGTGATATAAATTTACTGAAAATACAGCCAGCCAACTACAGCTATTATATTAAGCTTCTTTTCACAGAAGCCTGAAACATGTCACACGCAATGAATGTGCTGACAGGACCCTAACTATAGGGTGCTGCGATGTGCCACTCTTAATGAATGCATTTCATTATTGGGGTCATTAACACCTCCTAAACGTGCTGCAGAGAGGACTTGAGACTGTTCGCAGTGCGAGAACATTTCTCTGACCACGGCTGTTTCCATTTAGTATGGCACTGTGTGCTAAAGCAATGTAAACCATATGTGAGTAGGGGTTTTTTGCACTACATAGATTTTTTTTTTATTACGTTAACCATGAAAAATTGTACTATTATTATGTAAATTATGAAACACCACACACTTTTAAGATTACATCTTGCGCAATTAAAATAGGTACACTGACACAAGAACAAGCCCTACTAAAGTTAATGGCATGTTTTTAGACACTCTGTTGGTAAATACACAACACAGAGGACTGCAGATTTCCCATGTCACAACACAGAGCAAGGCAAGAACTGGGGGGATGAACTTTACAAATTGAGGGAGGAAAGTATTTACAAATGATGCCCACATTTCAATGAAGTTACTGAGATTCTACACAAGCTAAAAAAATAAGCAAAGTTATCAGAATCAACGTTCCTGATTGCTTCTTTTAAAATCTAGATACAAGACGTTTGTACTTACCTACATTTGTCATATTAAATCACACAAAAGAAGCACAGCCAATTCTACGAATGGTAACAAGATAACATTTCTACATGCAGTCTCATAGAAACTCATTTCCTAATCTCAACCTGCAACCAAAGTCCAGAACTTTGCACACAAATTGCAAACAACTCCACAAGTAGGGAATTAAAAAATAATCACGTAGGCTGTACAAAAACATGTCTGGCTCCATCTGTGTATATGGAAGAGTGTACGTAATAAGCTAGCAATCAATGTACAATTACTGAAAGCATACCAACCCTATCCTCCGAAACATTCTAGTCTAATTTACGAGCAAAATCAAAGAAAAAAAATTCAAGTTATCAGGCACATGATGGCTTTTTCCCCCTGTGTCATAAGAGAAAAACTCCAGGAATTTCCTGACATTACAAAATAGATCATTTAAAATATATTTAACTACAGGGACAGTCCCAGCAGTGCATGGGTTTCTTACTGCTGTGTGCATTCCCTGTGCTTTTTGTTTCACACTTGCAGTTGTGAAATCATTATGGTCACTACTTGGTAAAAAGCAAGGTAGGAAATCCTCATCTCTTCTTTTATCTGCACAGGTCACTGCTTCGAAATACTCACCTGAACCTCTGCTCTCTTATCTGGGAACCTGAGTTTGCACAGAACTTCTTTAGGGACCTGAGTCAGACCCTCATACAGTAAATGGGATAACTCTCACTGACATAAAAGTGCTCTGGATCAAACAGAAGGAAACAGAAAATATTTTCTCTAATTTGATATATTGCAATTGCACATCTCCCCTCTTTCACTTCAGCTATTCCAAAGGAAGATGTTGGTGCAGGGGCCGCTGGTGTTGGTCACAGGTGGCTGTCGTGGCACACATCTGCCCAGTCCCGCCTGTCCCAGAGCTGGCTGTGACACAAGTGGAGGTCCCCTGCCATTTTCCATCCAAGAGCTGTTGTTAGATGCACTCCTCCGCGGCACCCTGACCCACGTGATGTGTATCTTATGGCCTCTGGCTAAGGGAGGACTCTGGTCTACAGCTCACGCGGTCAGGAAGATCAGCTAGCAACAAGTTTAACAAACGGATCAACCGGACCAAAAGCTTTCCAGGATAAACCTAGTGGTTATTTTCTCTCCGGCTAAGGTTGCCCCTCTGCAGCTGAACCAGGATCTTCAGTTGCCCCAACACAGCCAGAGAAGGCAGAGCCCCAAGTGATTCGTGCTCAGTTCAGAGCACAGAACGGTCCCCTAAGGCAGTCCCATGAATGACGGCACACAGGCTGTGAGCAGAGGCTTGGGAGGATCCCCCCACTCCTCTACCTGATTTCAGTGACAGATGTAGATGCTCGGTAACTGATACTGATGAGCAGCACCACAATAAGACTTGAAGTATATGTTGTATAGGAAGAGATCATAAATTAACAGTGTAACAGGGAAGGGATGGGACTTACCATAGGAATAGATCGTGGGATAAGATAAGGCAAATAGTCCCTGATAGGGACTTTCTTTTCTTTGTGTAGGTGTCTTATTTAAAATATAAACACATGAACAGATAGCATAGGAAATAAACATTAAGCAAAATCAGAACAAAGGTAAAGCGGAGATTATCAGGAACAGATATAAAGAATAAACCTGCTAAATTATCTTCATTATTCATATTGTTTACAAACTCCAACCGTTTGTTGTAAGTTGATCTATACAGGCAGATCCTCATGTTTTCGTGGTGATCGACTTCATCTGGACTCTCAACAGGCATAAGAATCTGCGTGGGCAGATGAGCCTGCAAGAGTGGGGCCCTGTTTACAGCAACCCACCCACAGACTTTGCAGAAAGTCCCGGCAGACTTAGCGAGAATCCCACGGCAGAGAAATGCCAAAGTTGTAAGAGAACTGACAGCCAACATAGAATAAGAAGTTCATAAGGGTTTAGCTGTACCTATTTGTGGTTACATGATGCATGAAATTCTGTTACTGGAAAATTTATTGCGGAATTGAGGGTTTCTTCTGAGATATTACCAAGTTCAGCATCAACTGCAGATTCATTATTTTGCTGCTGCCATTTCCTAAACTTAACCTGTTACCTCACTGCCAGATGCCTATTGGGTTTCAGTTTTCCCTAATTTGACGGAATGTGTGGTATACAGGAATACTCTTGGTATTCCTGCATGTAGTCAGAGAGGAGGGAAAAAAACAAGCTGGGACTGAGCCCTGTGGCCCAGTTTGTATTCAGGATATAGAATAGCGCAGTGGTCTGCCTGAAAAACCACGCAACAGCAAGAGAGATCTGCACTGTTAAATTACAGAAGAAACATTTGCCAGTGCGTAGTTTCTATCAATTATGTTCAGCTCTATGTTTACCATTATTTCCTCCAGATAACCTGGCTGTCAAAATACTTTCTAGGCAATACAGCTGGCTAGCTGGCCAACACTCTTCTTTTCTTTAAGCTTTTTTTTTCTTAGAGATGCTCCACCTGTAAGTTTGGTAACGTGTTTGAAGGGTAGAGAGAACCATGAGATTTGAAAATCCCCTAGGGTACTTACTAAGGATAGTAAGTAGCAGCTAAGACATAATAGTACAAGTAGGAAAGCACTGGTTTACTTTGAGACAATAAAAAATTATATGGAAGAGTGTGGGATTTTATGTTGCAGATCCCGACGGACTTGGAAAGTCCTAAGGCTGCCATTATACTTTTATAAATCAAAACCTGTGGGAAATCCAAATGATGAAAGCATAAGTTAAAATGTGTAACTATCACTTGCTATCACATTTTCTATTTTTCCTTCCCAAACCATAGTCCACTGATGACTTTAGAGTCGCCCAGAGAATGGTTAACGATAAATTTATGAACTGTGAAGGACAACTTACCCTTTCTTCTGCCAGTAGGCTTCCCTCACTTAAAATGCTGGGATCCTCCTCTTTACATTTCTGGCAAATTGCATTTTTATTGTTTCTGGCAAAAAGAAAGAAGAAAGAAATAACAATCAGTCAGTGTACTGTAGTTTAGGAGGTCTTTGAATAGACACTGACACAAGTTAAAACATGGAAACTGTAATTTCCACTCAAAATCCATAGCCCTTGTCCATTAAAGGGCCAATTCTTGAACCCATTGAAGTCAAAAAACACCCAGCTGTTCTATTCCTCAAGAGCTGGACTAGGCCCATAAATCTTACCTGTATTGCAGCAAAATAAGAGCAGCCTGGATCATAAAAAACAATAAAGCTGGGAACCTATTTATCTCATGAATTATGCAAAAACACCATGTAGGAAAGGTAACATGAAAATTAACGTCTTTTAAAACACAGAAAGTGCCCGTTTTCCCCTGATAGATATATAGACTTCAAATTACAAAGATCTAGTAGAACCAATGCAGAACTGCGTTCCAGAGAGTTAACTTCCTACTGCACCTAAAAAAGGCTTTGATCTACTCTCAAAATATTTAGCACAGTTTTATACAGGAAAACTGAAAAATAAAACTTTACTAGAGGTGTCATTTCATTCCCAGTGCTGTTTAGCATCCAAGCAAATAATGAACTAACACAGAGCGAGAAGCTCATCAGAAAAGCATCCATCCAACCGGAGCTTGACCGGTACTGTACTAATGTACAACAGTACTAATGAGCTTGTTCGAGCCAGTTTCCCGTTTGTGCTAGAAGACTCTGGTGGGAAGATGTAACAATTCCGCTTATGTTCTGCTGACAGTTTTCTGAATTTACAGTTTATGTCGCTTCATTAAGGAGCTTTTTTCTAGATTTACAGTAATGGATTTATGTAATTTGGTCAAATACATTAATTTCAGTACATTTTTACATTATTATAGGTTGACCTTCAAATCACAAGTGGCCAGTGCATTGACTCACCTTTCCAGGTGCCCCACACTGTGATCAGAGCTGGGACTGCGTGAACTGGCATACGCAAACTAGCTTACTAATAACATCCATGAGAAAGCGCAGTAACAGGCTTTAGACTTACTGAGTCAGTACTAAAGCCCAGTCACTGAATCTTGACAGCTGCTGTTTTCCAAAAGATCAAACTGAAGTCAGCTCATATTCATGGAACTGTACTGCAATTTCACCTCTCACCTGCAGGCAGACATAACCTTTTCCAAAGGCCCTGGATCAAGGCATAATTGTCGAAAGAAAAGGCAGGATAGAAGCAGCTAATCCATCAAAGCAAATTCCCACCTAGCCCCTGGTTTTCAGGTTCTCCAGGACAACGGTTGTCATTGTTTGTCACAGCAGCAGCACCTTAACATATAGTGACCCAGCTGCTGAGTTATTAAAAATAAAACTCGAAGATAATGTTCATTAAAATCCCATGACATCACTTATCAAACGACTGTAAAGTCCCATGGAAGTACTAAGTCAACCTTGCACTAGTTCTTCAAGGTTAAATCAGTATCATTATCTTACACTTACATCTAGAAAAACTGACATCTGTCAAGCTCCATAACTCAGCCTTCCCCACCCTGCAGACTTTCACACTGGAAACAAGAAGGAGGCAGAGAGCAGCCTGCCGTCCACCGGCAGGTACTTCCAGAGAGAGAAGTGGCTGTGGTCCAGCGGGCCAGGTAGCCACAGACTCAGCTCCTGAGCACAGTGGGATGACGCAGCTCTCAGGAGCACCTGCAGCCACAGAATCCACCACGGCGGTGTGGGCAGTGTGACCCTCTGTAGCAAGGACCTACCGTACGATCCAGGAGAGGCAGGCTGAGCAGTACCTATGCCCACAGAGCGTTTGCAGGGCTTTCTTCAGAATGTTATTGCAGTTGCTGCACAGGTACTTCTGATCAGGCACATCCTCACAAATGCTAGTGGGATATCCGAAAGGAAATTCGTTTTCATCAGGAGAAGAGGCGGGGACATGCTGGGGGCCTCTGGTGGTTTTCTCAGCCATCTGAAGTAAATGACTGTCAGAGATAAGGGAAAAAAAAAAAAAAGGTGCTCAAACAAGCTGGCACACGCTCACTTTAATGTGAGAGAATGTATCAGGCATCGAAGTCCACAAGCAGCTCCAGTAATCTAGTCATCTGTTTAATTGAGTCTGTAGCTGACATGCCTGACTAAATGTCACAGTGGGGTTTGACTAGTTACCAGCAGGAAATTACTGTACAGATTTAAAATTTCCCTCAAACACAACATGAAAATGGACAATGTATTAAAATGAAGGGTTGGGGTTTTCTTTCCAGAGTTTTTTAGCTTGTAGAAAGATGAAGTAAATATTGCCATCATCTTAGAGCTACAATCCCATCAGTCCACATCACACAATTATTTCCTGTAGAGTAAATCCCCAACCACCTTCAATTCCCAGCAGCCAAAATTCATGATTACACTTTATAGATGCAGAAACTGAGCAACCAATGTGTTTACAGTAACTTTCCTGAAGTCATAAAACTAGTGGCGAAATTAAAAAGGAAAACTCAAGTGCACAAAAAGCTTAAAGCTCGTGTTCTCACCAGGTACACCTTGAGCCACGCATGCCAAGGTGTCACGCCCGGTCAGTATCGGGTTTGGTTAACACGAGCTGTGCAGTTGAGTATTTTTGGAAATAACAACCAAAACTGATTCTGGCGTCTCCACAGTCGCTTGGAAAGTTCAAGAAAAGTTTTCACGCAGGGACCCCGCGCAGTCTGATCCTTTACAAATACCTTTACAAATCTTACTTTTTCCCGTAACAGTACTGACACACAAGAACCCATCTCAGTATTATCAAAAGTAACACTGACGAACACGTCTCTATAAAACCGAAGCCAGACGGCCCGGGCCGGGCCAGGCACAGAGACAGCGGTGTGACCGCCGCGCGGTGCAGAGGGCATCCCCTGCATTTATCGCACTCCTCTTTGAACAAACAGCATTTTCGGTTGCCAGGCTGAGGCAATTCCCTGGGCTTCTCCAGGCGTTTGACGAGGAGCTTAGCAACAAGCGCAGGGGCTGCTCAGCCTGCCAAGAACCATAAATTAAACCGGGCAACACCGAACGCGCACCCGCCAGCTAACGGAGCTGTCTCGGAGGCGTCGCGGGTTGGTACCCGGGTGAGGACGGGGCAGAGGAGAAACCGCCCGCCGGTTTCTGCCCGGGGTTTAACACCCCCGCGGGTGTTTTACACGGATAACGCCCGGTAAAGCCCCCGCCCTGGGGCAGAGAGCGGGTCGTGGCGGGCCCCGGCCGGGCTGACACCCTCCGGCCCTGGGCAGGCAGCGGCGAGGGCGG
>VZSZ01006948.1:303276-352237 GCA_013398815.1 Ibidorhyncha struthersii | reverse complement strand
CCCGAAATGCCCCTCCGGGGCCGGGGAGAAGAGGGCCTTCCCGGGGCCGGGGGAGCGCCGCCCCGCGCCGGGCGGCAGCCAGCGGGGGCCCCGGCCGGTGAAAGGCCGCCGCGGGCTCTCCGCAGCCCCCGGGAGGGGTGACCGGCGGCGACAGGGATGGGGAATTGGGGAGGGAAAGGCCCGAGGGAGCAAATTCCCCACCCCCCGAAAGCTGAAACGGAGAATCTGTTTGAGTAGCGGGTTCCTGAAAGCGGTGTGGTTACGGCCATCTGACCCGGTGACCGGCAGCTCGGACAGAAGCTCTGCCTACCCAGAGCCCGTTACCGTGGAAAGTGCCCTCTCCACACCTCTGTCTGCTGGGGGGAACCCGCCGGCCGGGCCTTGGCGTCCCTGCGGAACCCTCCGGGGAAGCCTACTGCTTACAAGAGGAGGCTAACGCAAGTTAAGTAATGCATGCAAATCCTTTTGAGATGCTGGCAGTGCAGTAAAGATTTCTACAAAGGAAAGTTTCGCTATCAGAAGAAGGTCCTCTTTCGCCCCTGACAAATTCACTATGAAATCATCACATGCTGCAACCCTGTCTGCTGAGATTGGGTCAGAGGAGAGAAAGTTGCAGATGCAAATCTGTTCAGCTCTTCCCTGTGAAAGAAAATTGGGGAATACCACAGGGGGTGAGTCCTCGCTGAAAATTAAAAATAAAAAGCGGAGGTGGTTCTCTAGAGGCTTCACTTGGCGCGTTACTCCGCTGCATTTACAACAGCGTTCGCATCCAGGTGCCCTGTGACTGCCTGGAAGCCGACGGGGAGGTGGTTATTCACCAGCGAGCGTCTGCCTGAAGTCCAACACCTTCCTGTGCTGTGTGTGCGCAGATAACAGTTCCACATCTGGAACAGCTGCCCTGGGTGACTGCCCCCCGACACGAGTACAGATTAGCAAACACTACACACCACACAGACTGTAGCTGTATTGAATAAGAGGTGGGAAGGAGGGCAGCTTCTGGGGTCAAGACACAGCCCTCCTTCAAGTAAAGGAAGTATATGCTGCAGTGCTTTGTTGCATTGCTAAGAGAAATATTGGAATTAATTCCAGAACTTTTTTCTCCTCATAATTTTATAAACAGCTATGTTCACGTTTTCATGAAGAAGCAAAGAATATCCATAAACTCTGCTCACACAGCTGTCTGTGACTCAGCTCCTCTGTTTGCCTGTGTGATACCACATTATTCTTTTTCATGTGTTCCTCTGCTACACACGTACTCTGTTTATTGGTGATTTCCCAGAAGAAAATCCGTTAAACTTCTACATTTTTGTCTCAAAAGGACAATTTCAAACAAAGCAAGAATAAACATTTTTCTGGACTTAGATAGGGCAGTTTAGTTTAAATCCAAATACACCTAAGGAAAAACCTCTAAAAAGATAGCCAGGTCCATGGGTAGGATATATTTCTCCTTTATAGAGGTGATATACTGGAAGTCTATGTACACACAGGAAAAATTAATCTTGTAAGTATACAGTGTGGTGAGATATTCTAAGCACTAAGCACTGTTTGCAGAATAGAGGCTAAAGAAACCCATAATATTACCAAAAACCAGGATGAAAAATGTTTATACAAAATAATCAAGATTGCAAGTTTCAATCATCTTTGCGAAAAATTGAAAACAACAGGAAGTATTAAAAATGTACTCAGAACACAGTAAGAATGTACCTGCTCTCTTTAAGGCAGGGAGCTGCCCGGTTTTCTCGACCCTCTCAGGCTCTGCTGTGTGTAACAGAACTTGCTTCACGCATTTGCTGCGTGGGCCATGCCTTGTCGCAGCTGTTTGCTAGTTCCTTCGTGGGACTTGGAGACAAATAATGACCATCTTCTGGTGGCTAGGATTTTTAATAATAAAAGTCATATTCTTTCAAGCAGTCCATCCCAGCAGTTTCCTACATTTATGGCCACAATTTCTTTAATTGTTTTATTAAGAATTCACCTATGGGTCAAACACTATTTTCAGTTCCACCCCATAGTCCCACAGGAATCGGTACGCAAGAGTCTTTCCAAAAGAAGGATTTGATCCTTCACTTTGTCAGAAAATCCTTTATTTACCTTCTCTTGAATTAGGCAGGCTTTTGACAAGTGACATGATATTTTTTTCTGAAGCTTTAGAAGTTTAAAAATGATGATGCGAAGGAGACTGTTATAGAGGGAAGTAAGCACAAGCCTGATGGAGCCAACTGCAGAGTCAGTTTTAGGGTATCCATCTGGCTTACTGCCGTACAGCACTGGAGCGTTGTCGGACAAACCACTGGCCTGGTAAATGCTTCCACCTTCCTCTGTAAAGAGGGCATAACATTTGCTTCCTTTTGTAAAACACTTGGATCTCACCAGATGAAAAGCGTCGTGTGCAGTTCAGTAATGCTGACACAGCACAAGAAAATGACTAATTTAGCAATGGGGGTGTGCAATTATCTGATCGTGTACCGCCACAGTACCTGCATGAGTAGCCTTTTTTAAGAGCTAGGATGTGAATAAGGTTTCGCGATAAAATTGTGGAAGAGGAAAGGATGTCAGTTTTATTAAATTTATTATTTAAAAATTGTTATTTTATTCACTACTAAGGGTGGTGAGACGCTGGCCCAGGTTGCCCAGAGAGATGGGAGATGCTCCATCCCTGGAAACATTCCAGGTCAGGTTGGATGGGGCTCTGAGCACCCTGGTCTAGTTGAAGATGTTCCTGCTCATGGCAGGGGGGGGGACTAGATGACCTTTAAAGGTCCCTTCCAACCCAAACTATTCTATGATGCTATTATTATTAAAGTTGTTTTTAAGGCTTCCAGTTTAAATGTCAACATCCACCTATGTGAGTGAGAAGAGTTTCCCTACTAATACTTGCAGAATCACATGTAATGTCTCTTCATTTGCACTTCCTGCTCTCTGCTTCTCTGTGCTGTAAATGTATTTGTAGATGCCCTAAGTGCAGAGTCACCAGGGCTGTATCTTAACTAAAGTTTAAAGTCTACGGGGAAAGTGCAATACAGTCTTAGTCCTTCATCCTTATGGCCTGAAACATTTGCTTTCATTATTTTATGATTAGGGTTGTTAAAATTCATGGCAAGTTAATCTGGCACAGATAGTTTCTGCCAGGATGTGAGTTAGTTTCTGAAAAAGTTTTAAAAATATTTCTGGATATGGCTTTTTAAGCTTTTGGAATACCAAGATGTGTAAGTTAATAATTTCAGAAAGATCAATGTTACACCAATGGGTCAGTTTCTGTTCTGCGCCTATATGCCTCCTCCTTTCTGTGCTTTTATCTTGCTCCTTTGCTTTTGCTTTGAGACTTCTCAAAAGTATTACACCTCTGTCTTAAAAGGTGCTGAATTACACAAAGAAACTAAAGATAAGTTTTTGGTACTTTCCAAACTAGAGATATTTCCTCTGGTAAATTTCCCCCATATGAGATCAGTTAACCGAAAACAGGATGTGGCTCAGAAAGAGATTAAAATATGAAGCTTGACTTTATTGTAGAGCCATTCCCCCAGTGCTTAGCATTGCAGTGCACTGTGTTACTATTTAAGGTGAATGATCGTTTTCACATCCAAGAAAAAAAGGTCACAGGGGAATATATTTAATATGAGTGTTATCTTTTTAAATTAATCCGAGGGCTTGAGATTTTTAATGAAACAGATTTCGTAGTACATTTAAATATGGAATTTATGCTCAGATGCTAAGTGTTTTAAAGATTGTGGTTAAAGTACAAGTAATATTTCCAGGGCTGAGAATCTAATTTCAGAGAGATGCTTGAGATAGGGATGTCTCATTCTATGAAGACATGATATTCAGTTAGTATAAATTATCTGGAAATGCACACATGTTCTAGGAAACCCTGAAAAATTGGTAAAACGCAGGAAGGAAAACTTTTTAGTAAAAGATCCAGTCCCCATGAGATGCAGTACTTCTAGGAACTGGAGCCGAGTGCTCCAAGTCAAGATGCATGCCTGTTCGTCGCTCTGATATTAAGTAGTTCTTTAATTTCTTTTCTGACTTAAGCTACCCAGGAAATAGCAGTACAACAGAGTAGCTGTGAGATTTCACCAATTCATCTTCAAGATTAAAAAAAAACATGAAGAATCGTGAAATTTGATATATTGTTATCCTCAGCAAACTTGACAGCTTTGCCCCAATTCAATCTTGTCTACAATAAAATCTTTTAAAATGTTTTTGTTCTATCTGCCTGTGCCTACTACCAGTTGTAGCTCTGCTTTGTTATGGTGATACCCTGAGAACACAGCCCAACTCATATTACAGGAGATGGAAAGTTTCCCACTAACTTCCATAAGTTTAGTTGGACTGTAATCCTCAAAGAGACATCAGGAATCAATTTTTTTTTTCTTCATCCCCACTCTGCCTCAAGATTTTTTCCAGATCATATTCTCTGTGACATAGTATTATCCTCAGCTTCCCATTTATTTATTTATTTATTTATTTTCCAAATAATAGCTGTCCTGGAGCACCTCTTCAGCATTTGTCAGGAAAAAAGCACCCATAAAATTGACACTATAAGCAACCTGGTCTAGTGGGAGGTGTCCCTGCCCATGGCAGGGGGGTTGGAACTCGATGATCTTCAAGGTCCCTTCCAACCTAAACCATTCTATGATTCTATGATTTATCTTATTTCAGTCACTCACTAAAGCAGTTTCCACAATACTAGCCAAGGAATCACCCTCAAGAGAAGAGGCTAGAGAAAATGAAAGTGTTTCTCTCTCTCTCATAGTGGCCTTGATAGTTTTCTAGCAGCAATGCTACATCAGAGTAACAGATCATTAAGAGATTACTGAGCCTGCCTCTGATTTTAGGCAACCTAACTAGGCAGACCTTCTTTACATTAAGAAGCTTCTATGTGGTATACCTGTCTTGGTCACTACGCCTCCATGTCAGGACAAACACGGGGTACAGACATGTAAAGCCGACATGGACCAGTCTGTGACAGTTTCACCAGATTTAGCTCTGCTTTCTGTTGCAGCCTGTCTACATTAAGAGCTCATGCTGGTACTTGCGGTTATGCTTCTGTTTCTCTTAACGTACACAGAGCCTGATCTAAACTGGAAAATTCTTAGCTGCTTATTTCCATTCTTAATGCTTTGGAGAGAACTCTGGGAATGGGAGCTGTGCCCACCAGGAAGCCTGCCAAAACACTCGTCCAAAGCTCTGGATGTAACATGAAAAAACAAGTTCAGATTCAACATCCTTTGACTATAAAGCAGCTGGCAAAATATGGATATTCTATCGATAGCTCAGGTCACTTGTACAGCATGCTGTAGAAGCTCATACAATTATCTACAGAAACCTATATAATTATCAGGAAACTCAGTATATTTGAGTAGGACTAATTAGTGGAAACAGAAAAAGGAAACAACAGGTTTCTTTAATAATATCTTCATTAATTCTCATTAATGACAAGAATTGAGGGGAGAGTGAAAGCTATGGTAAATTTCCACTAACCCTTTCAGAAGTTACTCATTTTGCTAATATGAGCAAAAAAATTGAGATGCTTAGATATTCTTTTACGTATGATAGAAACAGAAAGAGTCTGACTATGCACTAACTTGCGTCTCTTCCACTGAGACCATAATCCACTTTGCTATTGTAGAGTCACTAATAGCATTGGGCTTATCTTTCCGATAGTATTTTTCAGTATGGTTCATAAACCTGAATAATTTCCACCACACCACTGACAATGTCTATTTGTACCTCTATTTTATGGGCAACAAACCCAGGGAACGAAGAAATTCCAAGTGTTATCCAAGGTTTCACAGGAGGAAAATGATCTTGTAATGAAAACCAAAGCCCCCATCGGAACACTGCCACAGAAAGAAAACTCCTGAGTGTTCACAAACCAAGATGTTTTTAAGGAGGAATCTGAAGGAGAAAGGAAAATATGTTTTAAATATAGGAGAAGCCTGTATGAAAAAGTAAAATGGGATGTGGGAGAAAGCAGGCATAGAGAAAGACAGGTCTATATTCTGAACAGAGGCAAGCAGAATTCGTGTTTAAATTCCTGAATAGAAAGAGTCTTCTCATGAGGCCAAGTATCTTGGCAGCTTTGCCAGTGATGGGACTCCAAAAGCACATCATCACATACGAATTCCCAGCAGCGTCCTTGGAATTCAGCCAAGAAAAGAAACCTTGTAACTCCGTGTCGAACATCTGCATCACAAATTGGATGTCGAAACCCCAAAGCCAGTGAATGGGGCACAAAGTGCTTAGGAAATGAATGCTCTCATCTGTTCAGGTTCAGTAACAATGGGTCATCCTGGAAGAAATCAAAATACAGATTGGCTTTATAGTGCAACAGTTCAGAATTGTGTCAAGTTTTCACAAACTAAGGTTGTATTTTCTTTGTGGCCAGATCTGCGCAGGAAGGAAGTTCAGCATTTTTTAATCTGGTTATCTAAAAACACATCTAATGCTTTCCCTTATCATGAATATTTTTCTTCAAAGCCCAGGACTGGCAGGCAGGGCCCTGGGGAGCGTTTCTGGGCTGGTCTGCCCTCTACCAGGACTCATCCCGGAGCTGTTCAGAACTGGGCACGGAGATTGGCAGGACCACCACGGATATGGGGCCAGTGGACACAGATAAGGGATAGACGGGAGTGTGGCTTTCTAAGAATTTGCTTTGAACTCATGTGGGTTTAGGTACATTCCCCCGAGTTTCTGGTATGAATCTATGGAATCCTGTTAAATTACATCACAGATTAATTAGAGCCCTCAGGTTTCCATGGGAAGTTTTTCATCCTAGCTTGTTTTTGAGATTCCTGACCAAAACAGAAGCTTAGCCGATCCTGCCAGGCTTCTTCAGTGTCATATGGAAACTGTGAAATGGTGAAGTTAGTTAGCTTTGATAGGAAGCCACAAATGACACCAGGGACATGAAGAAGATTCCCCCGACAGCCTGGGTTGAGTAATTGTGCATAACCACGAGCTGGGCAAGTTTCATGGAGTTTGAAGTTTAGTGTGAAAATACATCTCTGACTATTTGTAGGTACTTGGTGCAGAAAAAAAAAAACATGTGCTGCCTTTCCAGTCACTATGTACAAAGAGATTCATCCCAGGAATTGAAATCTCTGCCACAAATGTATCTCCAGACTTCTCTTGTCAATGGGAGGACAGGTCTTTATAAGAGTCCTTGCACCCTTTTTAAAATTTCACCAAACTCATGCTTTTTCTTGGCTGCTTTGAAAGGTCTTCTGTGACAGCAAACACTGAACTCTGGGATTAATGCTGTGATTATCACCCAAGGTGGTTCTCCCCAAACCATTGTTGAACATGGCATGAAGGTGAAAGTTCAGTGAAAATCGGGACCAAAGCAGATCTCCTGACTTCCAGTCCCATTTTACAACCGTTATCTCTGGATCGCCCCCCTTTGCACTAAAAGCAACTGCAAATGTTTCTTGAAACAATTACTCAATACATGCTATTTGAACATATCCCAAGTAACGGGCTAGAAACAAAACATCTTTTAATACTGCATAGACTGGTGACTACAAATTTTTGGAATTACACTAATGGTGGAAACTAATACCTATTTCTACCTAGCTGTCAGAGCCTGGGGCTGAATATTCCCTAGGACATGACAGCAGTAGGCTTTTATGGAAAATTTTATGATTTGGGCAGTGAAAATGACATTTTTATGGCATATTGCTTTTTATAAATAATGAAGGAAAACTGGCTAATCAGACTCTGGCAGAGACAGACAATGCAGGCACGTAGTAAGTGCCAGTCTCCAGTTACAGCTGCAGTTTATGCCCAGTCTGTCACCAATACTAGCATTTACGTCTATATATTATAAATCACATTTCAGCAGGTATAAACTGGCATAGAGAAATGTGAATCTCCTCATGCGTGGAGGTGTGAGACGTTTATAAAATATTTTCTCTTTGGAAAGAAATTTTGACAGTTACTTTTTGTGATTCAGTTAAAGAAGTGCTGTATCTACAGATCTAGATATGAAGTATAAAAAGTATAGCTCCTCCAAAATAATTGCAACAACACTGATCTGCATTAGCTGCGGATGCACTCCATGGCCTCACAGTATAAATTGCAGAGAACATATAATATCCAGTGGAAAGAATGCTCTGCTGAGGTTACTCTTGTAAAGCCAAATCAGACAATGCAAGTCCGTGACAGGTCCAGCGTGCAGTGTACTAAACCCAGATTCTGAACCTCTCTCTGTTTCTTTTGGACTACTTTTAACCAGCGCCAGTGGGGCTGCTGTCATTATGAAAAAATTGATTTTCCATTGTAAACCCCAATTTTTGTGGTTTAATATCTCAACTGGTTCAAAGTGCATCAAATATAACTTTTTGTTTGCTTTACTTGCAAAAGAAATTGCCATTTTAGTTGTCAAGTAGCAAATCAATAAAGGAAATATAGTGTGAACTGCGACACCTTAGGAATAATCTGCATTTCATGACTTCTAGCTATGAACAGGGGTAAATATAAATATTTTATAAATAGCCACCTGTGTGTAACAAATATTTCTCGGGTTAGAAAAGAAAGGCTTGAATATAGCAATCTTTACTCAAGATTTTTCTGCTATTGTTTTCTGAACTTGAATGTTCTTTTTATGATATTTGTTGTGTTTAATTCAGCTTAGTATTTTCCAGGAAATCAGTTGCTGCTTAAATATGTATCCAAATTCCAAGTTCATTCAGAACTTAAAAAGCAAAATTTAACACGAGGAATGGAATTTTGTAATGACCCAGCAACTGGCAAAACCAAACTCATAGTTCCCAGGAGAATGAAAGAGCCAAACCCAGACATTTCTCCTAATTAGAGGTGAAAACATTATTAAATATCTTAAAAATTGAAAGCATATGTAACTCCTATAAGGTGTTTTTTTACTGGAAAATAACTGATGGCCGTGCCAAATTTCAGTGTGTTCTGATGTAAGAATTCAGCAGGAGATTAAGAACACATTTTGCTAGGAGACATGCATAAACATTAACATTTACATAGGCTGAAAATAAGCCTCTGTAGGTAGGGTCAAGTGAGACAACTCATGACGGATGAACACCAGACTGGCAGCTCTCAGAGAGAATGTGATTTTTTTAAATTACAAAATAATATTCACTCAAAAGAAAAAAAAAGATTTCCTTAGTATGTTTTCACTCATCTTTTCCACACCCCTACTATAAATGAATCTACTGACCCCTGTCAGTAGATTCCACAACTCTGGTTTTGGAAATTAGAGTTTGAGATTATTTATGAAAAAAGATTTTTGAACTTGAAAGAAATCTTACTAAGGATTCAACTCTAGGATTTTTTATTGCTCCACCCAATGCAGGATCTCATGTGCTGATTCAGAAGAGTGGCTGTGCCCACATTGAACATTTTCATCACTATACAAAGATAGAAAATAATTTCAGTGTGATATTCTGGGTTTACATTTCCCAAATACACTGAACAAACAACTCAGGGGGATGAAGTGAGTATTTCTCCATTTCCAGATGATTTCAGATTCTGAGTGTACCATCATAACAAAAGAAAAATTATGTGGTAACTGGGCCTTGCATTTGCATCCCACTAGCTCACGCAAGCAATTTTCTCTTTCACCTGGTATTTAACACGGTATGTTTTCAGATCAGCCAAGAAAGAATTACAACAGTCACTTAAAAGTATGGAGGTACTAAAAAGCAAGAGTTTTAATCCGCTACAGGGATTTAGCATTCCTCTTCTAAAATTGTAGGGTATTCCTAATTAAAAAAAAACTTTGTGAGAGAACTCGTCTGGCTAAGGCTACTTAGAGCTTGTGGCATACCCTGAAAGATTAGATACACAAAATCATTCCTGCACTGCTAGTAAACCAATGGACAGAGAACGGCACCATTTGGCTCTCTTCCTAAATTAGTCACAGTAGTTAGACCCAGCACAGCGGCTTTCACAACCAGACCAAAAGAGTGCAGGTTTCATGTGTCGCTATGCATAATAGGGTGGAATTTGGTCTATTCAAGTCACTTACTAGCTTGGATCAATAGATTAATTTCTGGTTGCATTGAAGTGAAGAGAGAAATCAGTTCATTTTGTGACACTTAACTATCTAAAAATCAGTAAAATAAACCCAGAAACTTACAGAAATAAGTATTTTTTAAAATAACTAAAAGGCTTATATAGTATTAATCCTTAGAATTGTTGTTATCTCAGGAATCCAACCAATTGAGGTCTTACATATCTGCCAAGAGTATTCAGGGAGAATCACATTAGAATGGCATCTGGTGAATTTTCTTATTCAAAGGCTGATCTGGGAAATATATTAAAAAGGAATAAAAGTATAATGACCAAACTCATTTGAGTTTAGTGAGTCCTGCTTTAAGAGATTGTCTGTGCATATCACTAGGAGCAACTCTGAAGTTCACCTCGGAGGCTCGTTTGTCTATGATATGCTATTATGTCAATAAATGACAATAAAAATCCTGTTTATACATGGCCCTTGGTATCTCGCCAGAACTGACAGATGAGGCCAGTCATCTCTATTCTAGGAGACGTGAGAATAAATTTGAACTAAAGTACACAGCTTTCTGGGCAAGTGCATTAATATGTAGGCAGACCAGTAATCACACACACAGAGGCTGGCTGGCCTTTGGGTAGACTACAAAAGCGTAGCAGTCAAATGCATGTTTTTCTGGAACCACTAAAGCCATTAGCCTGTGATTCAAAGCCTGGAACATTTGGAGACTTGCACACCATGTATATAAACAACCAAGGAATAGAAAAACATTGTGTACAATTCAGATATAAAAGGACCTTTCTGATGTCCAGAATCCGCAGCAAGCATGGAAGTACAGAATGTGTTTTGAAATAAGTTCCATTTCATAATGCAAATGAGTCAGCTAAGCTGTGATTATTCCAAGAATTTCCATTTTTGCTGGGATTAATCCCATGAGTTGCTTAGTACCTCAGAACTCTCCAACTACAAGTCACTAAGGTTAGCACAGCAGATTCTAAAATCAGTCCTGTGACATTTCCATCTTCTCTTGTCTTACTAACTAGATCTGATGGAAATCTGCCAACATAATTTGCATGTGTGAAAGAGATGAAGACATAGATGTACCTTTCCCCCACATGGTTTTCATATGAAAGTCGTGCCAGGCCACATGAGGAAGGTAAATCTTCCTACATGGTTATATATACACACCTCCATACCACACATGGCTAAAGATCTATAAAAATATACACATGTAAAATATATATATTTAAAATATTTTACTGATCTCAATGATATATTGGATAACTCTGCATAGAAACAGATAAACAACAAATAAGAAAGACTTTTTTAAAACTAGTGACTGCTAATTTGATACTTTAGTGCAGCATTTTTATACGTAATTTTTAAATTAGGTTCCTAGGTCTTCGGGAGCAATACAGCCTTTTTGTAGTCTGTCTCGCTAAAAATCAATAGAACTTAAATTTCACAAGTCACCTGTGAAAATAAGACATGTTCCTTGTCATTTAAGGTTTTTGAAGTATAATTTACATTTCAAAAATTACACTTCTGAATAAGCTAACAGGACCCAAGGTTTGTTTCGCACAACCCATAAAGACCATATATGTCTTTGTAATTTCATCTATTTTAAGACTGCTTGATAAAGTCAACATTCTTTCAGATGTCTCTGTTTTGCCATTAGCAGTTAATGAGAAAATGTACTTTTGGTGCCTGATCTTAAAATATTACTTGACACTCATGTGAGCCTTTTTGACACAGAGAGGAAAGAGCAGAACATGTTTGTTTTGCTAGGTAGCCACCCCCTTTATTGTAGTCTCTTTCTTTTCTCTCCGGAGTCACTGTGGTCTGATAAACTTGCGTTGAATGCCAGGATACTTTAGTCAATGTTCCAGTTCTGCAACTGGCCTGATCTGTAGCCTTAAGAAAGTCATTTGACTGCTCGCGGTAAAAGAGTTTCCTCATCTGTAATTCACTGGGTTGAGTCCATAAAATCAATCCGTTGCAAGTTCTTTTAGTATTTTTTTTGTTCTAGTTCTGCATTTCTAAGTACTAGATGCATCACAGTACTAACTCTTTTTTAGTTTTTGTAAAGCCCTTTGAGATTTACAGATGTTGACAAAACCAGACATTCTAACATTGGAATATTTAAGGTTTTTTTCAGGTCAAATGTTGCTTACGAAAAAAAATCCAACCCTGCTGTGTAGAAGACAGAGACAAAACACTGTCCTTCTACACAGCATTATACTGTGTACCAGTTTGATATTCAGCATATATGATATTCAGGGTGCTCTAGAGTGTCAGCTGGAAAAGGCAAAGAAAATCCCTGAACCCTTAAAATTGCAACAGAAACCATCAACAGACTTCTGGGATGATTTAGTCCCACTGGTCATAGGAAATTCTCCCATGCAATGCAAAATTACTTGTAACCTATTCATATTAAATATTATTTCTTACATTGTTCTTCTATATGTTAACTATGACTTACCTTATATGAATTTGATTGACCCAAATGCAGAAAATTCTTGTTCGTGCCCTTGGCTATAATTCTCTCAATCTCCTTGCTCTTGGTTTCATCTGGTTTTATCTAGCACATAAGGTGAACACAAAATTGGTAAACAGATTGATACAAATCTCATAAACACTAGTAACCGCAAGCCAGAGCAAGGGTATATTAATGATATAGGCAGAATTTAAATTAAAGCTTTTAAAAGCCATGTAAGCTACTCCATGCAATAAGAATGGGAATGATTTTAACTAACTGATATCTTAGAAGTGTGACCCATGGCTTTGACATCTGAATATAATTTGATTTTTTCATACAATGACATCATTATGCTTTAAAGAAATCTTCAAGTTCCATCTTACCAGGGATAGTTGAATCAATATCTCTGTGTTTATAATTAGATGTGAGAAATAGGGGTTTATGAGAAGGTGTGTCATTCTTGAGAGATAATTAAGTCTCATAATACACAGTTACCTCACAACTATATTGTACAGTTCAGAAGCAGAAATGTTTAAAGGTGGACTGCTAGACAACCTCACTAAGCATTAAGCGTACTTCTCTGCAATTTGAGTTTATATTCAGTTGTTTTTAGATACAGTGTTATCTTCTTATGCTTCTTAGAAAAGTTTGGAGGATTAAAAAAAAAACAATACTCACAGAGCCAAAATTAAAAATTGCATCCTCTGTGACTATCTTCTTTCCACATATTAAACACTCTGGATCAAGGATATTCCTAAGAGAGAGGGAAAACGGTAATTTTAAAGTTATTAGATGTGCTGCTTTTGGGCAACTATTCAATAAAAATAAAAATGTGTGCAACTGTACTTTGTATCAAACTCTTTTCTCAGTTCCACTGAGAACCAAGCTGATTTGTGCCAGGAGCTGTGAGAAGGAAATCTGGCCCTTCATCTGCCACTTTCCTGGAGGCAAGGCAAGCTTTTTAACTCAAATTCAGTCATCAAATGCCAAAGTAACATTTGTTGTAAATCTACCTAAGTTACAGTAGACATTGATTCAGTCCACTGTTTCTTAAAATAAAAGTAATGAATGGCAAGCATATTATTTAGGTTTGGTTGTCGGGTTTTTTTAAACAAGAAAGCAGAGCATAAAACCAGCATCGGTTAGTGTCAGGAATGGAAATACAGGAATTCAAAAAAAGAGAACAAAAGGAAAGCCTAGGTAATAAAATAGTTTATTTCACAGAGGGCATATGAAGTGGCTGCATAAATTTACAAAGCTGTACAAACAAAATTTTATACCAGCAGCCAAAGATTATCCATAATAGCAGGAGGGCAAGACTCTCTTCACACCTGTTTAACCTCCAGCTCCTCCACCAGGACTGAGCATAAGGTGGCCACTGCAATGCAGAATAGCCACTAGCCGTAAAGTTAGAGCCCCTTCAACAATGCGAGTTTTACTAATATTGTGCAAACATCCCACCTAGGGACAGTACAGTTTTGTTTGCAGTGACTGGACCTGTTGGTCACCAACACTAGTGAGCTAATCGGTGACATCAAGTTTGGAGGCAGCCTGGGCTGCAGGGATCGTGCACTGATGGAGTTCGCTGTCCTGAGGGATACGGGTCAGGCGAAGAGTAAAGTCAGGACCCTGAATTTTAGGAAAGCAAACTTCCAGATGTTCAAGGAGTTAGTCAATAGGACCTCCTGGGAAACTGCTCTCATGGACAAGGGAGCAGAACAGAGCTGGGAGATCTTTAAGGACACTCTCCACAGAGTGCAAGAGCTCTCGATCCCCAGGTGTAAGAAATCGGGAAAGGAGGCAAGAGACCAGAATGGCCCAGTCAAGACCTGCTGGTCAAACTAAAGGGCAAAAAGGAAAACCACAGGTAGTGGAAGCAGGGACAGGTATCCTGGGAGGAGTACAGGGGCAGTGCCCAGTTGTGTAGGGATGGGGTCAGGAAGGCCAAGGTGCAGCTGGAGATTAACTTGACAAGGGACGCAAAGAATAATAAGGGCTTCTACAGGTATGTCAGGCAGAAAAGGAAGGACAAAGAAAGTGTACTCATCAATACAGGCTGGGGGGTGAAGGGACTGAGAGCAGCCCTGCTGAGAAAGGCCTGGGGGTACTGGTGGATGAAAGGCCAGACATGACTCGACAATGTGCGGTCACAGCCCAGAAAGCCAACTGCATCCTGGGCTGCATCAAAAGAAGTGCAGCCAGCAGGGTGAGGGGGGGGATTCTGCCCCTCTGTGGAGACCTCCCTGTAGTGCTGCAGCTCTGGGGCCACCAACATGAGCAGGACATGGACCTGTTGGAGCAGGGCCAGAGGAGGCCATGAAGACGCTCTGAGGGCTGGAGCCTCTCTGCTGTGAGGACAGGCTGAGAGAGTTGGGGGTGTTCAGCCTGGAGAAGAGAAGGCTCCGGGGAAACCTTATTGCAGCCTTCCAGTACTTAAAGGGGGCCTATGGGAAAGATGGGGATAAACTTTTTAGCAGGGCCTGTTGCGATAGGACAAGGGGCAATTGTTTTTAACTAAAAGAGGGAAGATTTAGACTGGATATAAAGATGAAAGTTTTTACACTGAGAGCAGTGAAACACTGTCCCAGACTGCCCAGAGAGATGGGAGATGCCCCATCCCTGGAAACATTCCAGGTCAGGTTGGACAGGGCTCTGAGCACCCTGGTCTAGTGGAAGGTGTCCCTGCTTGTGGCAGGGGGGTTGGACTAGGTGACCTTTAAAGGTCCCTTCCCACCCAAACTATTCTATGATTCTATGACTAATGAATACTGGAAATATTTAATACCATTGTTTTATATGATAGAATTACCTTAATAAACAGATGACACAGGACATACAGTAACTGTGCCCACATGGTATCTGTGCTGGATTCTGCAGAAACATTATGCACAGAGAACAAATGTATATGGAAGAAGCATTATTCATGTACTTTTCCGTAGGTTCTTCAGAAGCATGTGAGCGACTCATGGCTTAATGTACTGATGCTTGACACCAGATCTTCCAAACACAGAGGTGCTGTAGTATGTTCTATTATGAAGAGAAACTGAAAACTTTAGTCTAAAGCCATCACTGTTTTTGCTGTTATACTTCTAGTTAAACTGCAGACGTTAAGATAATCCTGAAGAAAAAAAAAAAAAAGAGAAAGATTTATCATTGGGCATACACTAAAATAAACTGCCAGTCAATCAACATGTGTTAATAGCATACTTAAATGCAGATCAAAAATTTAAGGACCGCAGTAAGAATTTACCTAATCAAACCAATGAGAAGGCTGGAAAAATAATGACTTGTTCATTCCCAAACCATACAACTTTGAATTGTGAAGACATGAACCGAATGAAGAGGAAAGATGAAAAAAGCAATAATTGGTATTCTCTAATAGGCGTCATTCCATATGTTGCCCTAAAAATAGAGCCTCAGGAGAGCTGGCTCAGAAATCTTGTTCTGGTAACTCCTCCTCCAGAGCTACAGGTTTACAGGAATAGAGATTTCAAGACAGAAGAGACAGGCTGAAGTGGTGTAAGAGTGAAAAGGCAGCACTGCAAACCAAAGACTGTTATGGTTAGCTCTTTTATGAATTTAGAAACAGGTTGCCCTTGTATGGTTCTAGATTTTGTTTTATTGTTTTTCATTTCCCAATTTCTGTTCCTCATATCTATTTCATACAGGTTTTATTAGTTTACATGTTGTTTCTCTGGGCTGCTACTGCATGTATTTTGCTACCAATACTTTTCAGCATTGCAAGATTTCTTCACGCCAATGAATGACATTAAGCATCCCTATTTATGCTTGTAGATCAATGTCTTTTCCTGCAAGACTAACAATTTTGAGAAACTCACAATGTCATAATCGGTACAATGTACACAGTGGTAGAAAGCTTTTGAAGCGAGCTGACCTTATAAAATTAAACCACCCAGTAACCTAGTCTGCCGAAATACCATCTTTACTAAAATCAGAAATTCCAGGTAATTCTAAAATTAAAACATCTCCTGTTTCATATAACATGTTTTACCTTGTAGCTTAAGTGTCACTCACTACGTGTTACTAGGTACATGATGCACTTGCCAGAAAATGCACAGGTTAATTCAAGAAAAGTAGGACTTTGTTAGGCTGAATTTCCTTATTTCTGTGGTTTTAAGCTGCATTTAGACCACATTATCTCTGTAAAAGGCAGGAAGCAGCACTGAAGTACATTTCCCACTCTGAGTTCTCAAATATCACATTTCTCCATGGGCAGAAATGAGGTAATTATGCAATTCTTAAAATGAGTACTGCACCCTGACCTATTGGTTGTATCGCTGCTTGCAGCCTCTCTTCTGCTCAGAACTCTAGACTGATCAGAAAAGACTTTGCATCCTCTGACCGTACTTTATCACATAGCCCTGACTATGATACCATCTCTGGTAAATCTAAAATTTGTCCAAGGATCTCAGAGATTGTGGGGTCATTATTGTCTTGCAGGCAAATTTATTTGACAAATAATTTGAGTGACACGAAGGAAAAAATTTTGCTAGCAGACGTATTTAATATGGCACTACACATTAAAATACATATTTTTTCCATCCACTAGGAAATGAATGCAGCATTTTCNAGTAAAGTGCTAGTATTTATGGAATATTTATAGAACCTATATGAAAATTATGTTCTTGTGCTCCCTCTGCTGTTTCTGTCACAGTGGAAAACTGGGAGTGTTTCAAGAGCTGTGTATGTTCCTTCATAGACAGTAAGAAATACTCATGCCTAAATAAAAAGCGGAGTAATTTCTCATGGCAAAGGAATTTTCAAAAATAAAAAAGCATTATCTATCTGGAGAGCAAGCTTTTATGCATGATACAATGCCACGGACATACCTGGGCTTTCTTTAAACTAACGTTAAAGTTTGTTCCATTAAGAATACTAACAAAATATAATTCCACGTGAGTTCTGAATATTATTGTAATTTAACTTATGCTATTGTTATTTATTATCACAATTGTTCATACAATTTTTACCAAGACTGGAGGGTTAATAGCCAAAATATGCTCTTCCTAAAATACAAGCAGTGAGAAACGTACTACTAGTTTTAAAATAGTCTATTTTCTCTACACAGATGGGTGACATACCAACACTATCTGTCAGAAGTAACGCCAAATACAGGAACATCAAAAGTATTTAAAATTGGTTGAAACATCTCACATAACAAATAATAATTAACAATGCCTGGAAAGAGGACTTACCAAACTGGTCAACGACAGAAATTCTCAGCACATCATCAGCAAAGGGAAACACTAGATTTAATCTCTCTCACAGTGGGATTCCCCTGTATCACATGCTTGGTTTTTTTCATTGTAGCAGCACAACTATTTTCTTTTTAATACTTGGTTTAACACTGCCTTCTTTTAATCTTAGAATAATAACATTTACATTAGTGTGATGGGATTTTTGTCAGGTTGTCAGACTGAATCGGCTGCAAGAGAGTATAATTTCTACTTTTGAAATCTAAAAATCAAGAAAAGATGAAATTTTCTTGATAATGGTTTTGCAGACAAATACATCACAGGCAGTTCCACCTTTGTGAACATGCAAATTACAAAATAGTTATTGTATTCCAAATATTGGTATTAATTAAAAAATACCTCTTATAAAGCAGAAGGCACATTAATTTTTTTCATCACCACAGGCCTGATTTGAAGACATATAAGCAAACCAATCAGCACTCTTCTAACATAAGCAAGGAAGACAAGGTAGCAGACTGTCCAACTTGTTTTAATATACATAGCAGACTTCACAAAAAAATTATTAAGTAAACTAACACACCCCTTAAGTTCTTCCTAAGTTTGAGGTGAGTGGAAAGTTATTGTGTGACTTCATTATTTGCAAAATAGGAAGGTTTTTATGAAACATAGCTTTGCTTTTGGAGCATACCTGTGCAGCACTTCAGAAAAATGGTTTTTGTCTCGTCAGAAAAACTGTCATGGCATGTCCAAATCATTCTGTTAGCTCTTCTCAAAAAAAATCCTTACAAAACACTATTAGTCCTCTGAATATACTACTGCCACTTCACAAATAATAACTGTCTGGGCAGATTCAGCTAACTTGTAATGAAAGTTCTCTCTTTCATACACAAATAAGATTTTAAAGAGCTTCTCATTGAATGTTTTACTTATCTGGAGAACTTTCTGTGCCAAAATGCTCCACAAATGACAGTATCTTCAACATATATAAGCATCACTTCATAACTGAAATGTCACCAGGTATAGGTTAAGGTCTTCCTGACTTTTTTAACATCATAAATTCAGTTTATTTATTTATAAAAAGTAAAGAGTTAAGTTGCCCATAACAGTTTAAACCTACAGAATATGAACCATAAATTTCCATATGTTTCATTTCCATTGCAGGGGCTGGGGGCTGTTTGTTTAAGACACATTGCAGTGTTTCAGTACACTGTTAAAGTACATTTTTGCATTTCAGGCATGGACTGGAAGAAATTAACTTATTAAAACTTAGCAAATCTTCAGGACTGTTTAATTTAAAAATCTATTACTCCAACCACATGTTGAATGAAGAGCAAGATTTTGTCATCTGCAGCTCTAAGGAAACTAAAAAAGCACAACGAGGTCAGGAGAGGCTTCAGTATGGCTATTGGCATAATCTAAAATAGCTTGAGGAGTTGTCTTCCATCATTCTTACGCTACAGTACTTTAATGAAGTTGGAAACTGAACATTTAAAATCGTCATTATAAAGGAACTGGGGCTAAAGTAAGGGTTTTGTCCTAAATACTTGGATGTTATTGTGCTGGTTTAGATAGATATTTTATTTTTTTAAAAAGTTGCTTGGAAATTAAAGTTATAACAAAATTGTTTGAAAAACAATTTTATTTTTACTTTTCTTTTTTTTTTTGAAGGAAGGGTTATGTTTTAATCAGACATCAGATTTTAATGCTTTAAATGTTATAATGGCACAAGACAGTACTTTGTATGTTTGTTTTTACAGTCAATCCACTACATCTAACTTCAAATGTCTTTGCAGTATTCTGCATTATTCTCCCATCCAAGCTTAAAAATCATACTTTGAACATTACTACGTTATAAGAACATGGCTATGAAATGCAAGCAAAGACCATTTTTCAACATGAACTATTAATGAATGTTAAGTTTGGGAAAGAATTACTAAACAGGTGAGGATTTTTTTTATATACATGAGATTTGATCTCTATTTTTAATTTAAAAATTCTCCAAGTAAATCAACAGCCACTGATGATGAGATCTTCGGCAAAATCTTCCATTGTGTTTAAAAACTCCTGACAAAATGTACATGCTGTATTTGAAGGCCACCACTCAATCCAAGTGCTGGAGTCCAAAGGATACTGGAATCTAAGAAGACAACAGAAAATGGTAATTTGCTGCTAAGATTTAGGGACAAGAATGTCAAACAGAAAAAAAATTACAATATGAAATTGCTTGCTTTGTGTTCATAATCCTGTCTGAAATGTACACATGTGAAAACACATTGTGTAACTATTGGTTGAACTAACATTTAAAAAATGAAATCAATTATAGATTACATAAGACTTACTACATACAAACACTTGTCACTTCACAGCGCACTTTAAGATTAAATCTCTGCATATTCTGATGGTAAGTTACTTACTTGAAATTGTAACCAATGCTTATCTTTAAGGCTTCTTTTCCCATGATCAAATACTGCTCTCCTGGGCTCAATTCAACATCCGTACAGGACTTCTTTTTAACAAAGGTTATTTCATTATTTTTTTGAGCAAAAGCTTGCCCTGAAGTAGAATGTCAAGAATTGGAAAATTTCACAAAGAGAATTTCCAGTCACTCATATGTTAGACAGAAAACACCAAAATGTTCTACAGTACAGCACAGCCAAGGGATCTATTTGCCACTAGTTATATAACAGGAAGATTTGATGACATAAAACATATTTCTTGTAAAAGATTTTTTTTAATTAAATCTGAATGTTAAGTAAGCCTCATGCACATTAAATAATTTTATATTATAGTAATTATAAGGAAATATTGAGTGCTTAAACTCAGAGGAAAAATGACTGAATATCAGCTTCAGTTCCACGGGCCCTATGAGCAGCTACCTCTCCCAAAGGTAAGACAGTGAGTGCCCAAGAACATTCTAAAGTTCTTTGTCACAGGAGCAGAAACTTGCCCAAGCTACAAAAATCTGAGAAAAGTTAAGGCATGGCATATCCTTGCACACTACCCCACATCAATCATTCTATATACAGTAAGGGAGGGCATTCTGTGGAACAAATGAGACATTTAAACAACAGCTCACAACTGTATTAATTGATTATGGAATATGTTCACCTTCTTTTATCACAAAAAAGACATTTAACAGATTACAGGTTAGATTTGTTAGCAACAGATATAATACAGAAAAGCTGTTTAAAAAACAAAGACTGTCCTCCTCAGGGCACAAAAGAATTCTCAAAGGCTGTATTTGAGACTAGGGTTTTCTACTCTCATGAAATGACTTGGTTTGATTGCTGCTTCAGCAGTCTCAACCGGACAGCTTTTGCTCTAAATAAATTGTTAAATGGATTAAGAACAGGACACTCACCTCTTTTATAGAGATCCAGAAGAGCTGCAGAATACTTTACAAAATAACCTTCTTCACTGCGAGATAGGATGTTCACTTTATAAACTGCAGAACAACACAAAACAAACTTTTTGTTATTCCTTGTTCCTGCAATACATATTAAATGTCTTACAGATGCTTAGATGGAGAATACAATGTCCCTTTACAATACTAATTTCTGGGGAAATGAGGGATATAGCTATACAATGTAGAGCTAAGAAACACTAACAAGTCTTACCCATGCTCTAATCTGATGCCCCACAACTTCCTCTGACCCCAAAGCCACGTGATCATGTTAGAACGGTACCAAGCAAGAGAAACACAATGCTTATTAGCAGAACTCATCAGATCAGGCTCACTGGTGCACTAATCCTGGTTATGTGACTTTTATTCAGCAGAGGGTATGGGCAGCACTTATTCTTCTCTGCTCCAATAGTTCACCTTTATATACTGTGTGCCATTGTCAAACCTACTGAATTTTAATCACTAAAGATCTAATTGGAACAAAATGCTTTGCAACAATAGTAAACAAGTAAACATTTCAGTCAGAGCATGTGAAATAGGTAACGACAATTCAAATATTACCATATGCAATATCATTCTGGCATGCAGCTTCTCTCCTAGTATCAGCAGTTATTGACCGATCTAGTCTCTCTTGTACTTTACTACACTCAGCTACATTAAGAAAGAAAAAAGCCAGTGTTAAGACAATGTCATCACATTTCCTCAAATAAAACATCATGAACCTTTACCTCTTTGGGATAATCTACTGTAACTGAGAAACACTGTAATTATGGGATTGCATGCTGGAATGATGAGTATTTAAAATACAAAATAACACCCTCAATCGCCTGAAATTAATCCAGTCAGACATCCATGATCATACTGCACACATTTTTAATTATTTTTTTTTAAAAAAGGTAACGTTTGTAGAGGACAACAGCTGTGTTCTTATGAGGATTTTTTTCCTTGTGTTTCGTGTGGTTTTGTCCAAAGCACTACACTGCATTTTCCTACCAAGTGAAATGGGAAAACATCTTAAAAAACTTTACCTTCCATGCATTTGCATTCATCTTCTTCACACAATCTCACAAGTTTTTCATTTCCGTAGGGGTTATAAAGTATAGTGCACCTTTTATCTAGAAGATCCAAAAAGAAATAATAAACACATATAGAAAAGCAAAGTCCAAGAAGTCAGCACTGGAACTTTGTGAGTCAAAAGTTACCTGAGCTTAAAATAACAAGGATTAAAAGCTGTTGAAGAAGGAAAAATGTAATCTCTAAGGAGGAATAAAGAGTTAAAAGACAAACATGAATTTGAAGACATGGAACACATACCTGGTGCATGATATTCATATACAGTGAATGTGGCAGGATTTAGCATTCCAACCCGAAAAAGCTCACTTATTCGGAACTCAACACAGAGAAAATTATTAGCTGGCACCTATTGAAAGACACACGAATTAAAGAGCTCTGGAGGAAACAAAATTATTCCAAAAAGTTAAAGTAGTGCTTACAGTTATGAAAAGGGTAACATACAGAGTCTATCTGCAGAATAACATGCCCATCTTTTATCTCATAATCTGCTATCAACTGATCAACTCCACTTGCAAGCTGTAGGGGAGAAAAACAGAGAAAAATCTTTTATACAAGTTAAACATTTTTGGATGATCTTGAAGGTTTTGTAACCAGTAGCTTTAACATAACTCTGAGATATAAAACAACCCTTATTTTAAGGTTGCCTCTTTACAATGCTCATACTCTCACTTGGGTTTTCTTGTTTCTTTTAAGGAAATTATCCTTTTACTCATTACATGAAGATAATAAAGAATTGAAGAGCTAATCATCCTTAAAAGAATACCTGAGTCCACATAGAGGATCCTATTTAAATCCAATAACTCTTAACTCTGATTACCTTTAGCTAAAACTCACGTGCTCATCAATAGGAGCTGGATGAACACAAGCACTACAGTTAAGATTCAGTTCACAAACTATCGCCACCTAATCATTAGGTGTGTGTACTAACAGTGTTCCCTTTACAGTTAGCAGATACAGCATCTCCAGAGGCTGATGGACACTACCCAGACACAGACAACAGCCACTCTCTATCCACTCTTTTCTTTCCATTAACAGCAGAGGGAGCCTAGATATCAAACTTTGACTGGTTATCTATCTTCTGACTCTATCAAAAATCCATAATCTAGACTTAAGTAGATTTCTCTCATTAGTATTAGAAGTGTTTAGAAGCAGTGAGGATATAAGGATATAAATCTGCACTACTACTCTAACTGAAAAAGATGTACAGTAGATATTATAGTTCTGTCAAAAAAAACTTCAGTAAAAGAAAAAAGTTCACTAATACTTACAGTAGATAAGTCTTCTGTATTTGCTTCTAATCCACTAACCAAACCTATGTCCATCACGGCATGAGCAGACCCTGACTGCGGCTCTCCCACGCTGGGCCTGTACCTAAAATACATTAAAAATAATATTAGTTTAACGGAACTGAAATTAAAAAGAAATCTTTAAATGTGATTGCAGAAAAACCTAAGGAAAATTCTACCAACATTTAGACCACAGTAAACCTGTAATGAAGCAAAATAGTCCAGATGAATCATTTCATATTTATGTCAATATCATGCATAAAGAAGCTTTTCTTAATATTTATGTTCCAGGAGAACCCATACATAAATTAAAGATAAACTCCCTCCCAAAGAGATCATGACCTTTGGCTCTAATTCTGTTTACAAACATACATAACAGGGAAGAAGGAGGCAGAAAGCAGATCAGAAGACCAGGTGCAATTATTAACAAACAAAACCATTTTAATCTCTTAAAAAAATAAAAGAAATTTAATATAAATATGTCATTTTTTAATGTGACATTAAAACAATAACTAAAAAACCCCAAAGACCAGAAGGCCTTTGTAACATTCTTGGATTAATTTCATTATGCCTGTGTAGACTCACAGCGCATTTGCTTTGCACTGCTCCAGTTCCTTAACATGTCAGCTGAGAATTCCACCTTTGCAAGGAGGAACGTTGAATGTTAGGAAATCCAGGACATTCAGAACAAGCATTTAGTTAAATTAAACCCTTACATGCAAAACATTTGCTCAGTCACTTGGGAAAGAAAAAACACAACCAACCAACAAAAAACCCTATCAGCTGTACTTACTTTGCACAAGCCTCTAAGCGCCCAAGTGGCTCCCCATCTTCTTTTCTGTAACCTTTTCATATCAAGTAGAGTCAAATAAGTAACTTCTTAATTCGTCAGAAGCAGCAATCCAAAATTCTCATAAAGTATTTACATAATTGAAAGATAATTCTTTAAATTGTTTTGGTTGCTATTTTTATAGGAACTCATTGTCTAGCCACAAACAAGTAACTTTATACTTCTTTTATATTTCAGGTAAAATGACAGGTTTAATGTTTTACATGCTTTATGTGCTTTATTGTGTACTTATGCTGTTAAAACTGCTTCATGGCAAAAGCTTAGAATGTGGTTATATACCGTGTTCTAACTGGACTAGAATTCTCAGTACCTTGTAGAACTCACTGTAAACAGCCCCATTCCCCATCATAATTTTTCTTCTGCTGGAAGTTTGTATTCCTCACTCCCCCAACTACAAAAACTCTTCCATGAGTAAAAGTACACCTAATAGAAATACACTAAAAATTAATTCTATTCACAAAAAGGCAATAGTTTGAAGAAGGGCTGAAAAGGCTTCTAGCAATTTCTTTTCAAGTTTTGCATTTAGAAAGTGGCAGAATTTATTAGTTTCATTCTTAATAAGAAACACTTTGTTAAACAAAGTAAGGGTTTTTTTCCTCCTTCCCTTGCACTGACCTGAGTAGTAATATTTAAAATCATATTAACCCTTTACCATCATCTCTCTTTGGAACAATCTTCAATTCAAAGTTACACGACTCTTCAGAAGTGCCGATTGTGTTATACACTGTCCTCACCTACACATGTACAAATATATTAGACCAAAAAAAAGCAGTAAACAATCCTCAAAACTGGCATAAAACTGTGAAAACTCATAATATGGAGAATATAACAACAGTAAAACCAAGTATCATTAGTTTTGATGGACGCCAAGTAGAGTAAATAAATGATCAGCACAGAAAAAAATGGAGAATTCTTGAGCAAAACCACACTGCTCTTGCTGGTTGTATTTACAAGACTAAAAATATCCAAACAACTCCTGATATTTTATGAATATAAATACTAGTACACAAAAATATGTACATTTCAGATGTTATTAAGTTTGATGCTAGAAGAGGCTATGAAAGATTAGAAGAAAATAAATCATGGCAACAGCTTAATATTTAGGCACACAAAAATTATTCCTTTAAACATTGCAAGAAAACAGTTTCTCAATGACATTGCTTAATTAACTAAGAGTAAACACCAGAATAACAGAGAATTGAGAAATTTCTCAAAATTGATCACTAAGTTGGTTTTTTTTTCTGTTTGGCTGTCTAAGCAGAGACAGGAACAATTGATGAGCATTAAAACTAAGTTGATCATCTACTTAGATTTATGGAACAGAAAACCTCAAATGAAAAGGAAAAAACTTCACAACTTCTCTCTCATTAGCCATAAGTCATACAATGGCTTGCACTTAATCTAAATTATAGCCATAATGACATCCATCACTTCAGTCTAAAGACAAGGGCAACAAATGGAATAGTTTATGAGAAATTTCATTTTCTTTTTCAATGTTCATGTTAACAAACTAGAGGTTCTGTTTAAAAAAATTGGTTGCGTGCTTACATTTACTGTAGCTATGCCAGTGCTGCTTCCAGTGCTTACATATATGTCGTCATCCAAAGGTATCTAAAGGATTGATGTTTAACAAAAGGTTGTAAGTTAATAATACATAGTGCTATTTGCAACAATTCAGGTCAGACAATCTGCTTGCCTTCTCTACATTTTACATGCATATTAAGGCCTGACGCTACAATCATATTCTACAAAAAACAACTTCATAGGAACAAGCAGAGATATTAAATTTAAATGAATATTTAAATGCATTATATTTAGCAGATAAGCAAAGTCCTTAAACAATTGCTATACCAAATTACTAGCAATATGTTAAAAGAAAAAGCTACTTTAGTAGCAATTTCAAAGTTCAAATAATTATTTAACAGGTTGCTAAGAATTCTGCTTTCACTTTTCAAAAATGATAACATTCACTTACTGTCATAGTTCTTCCCATGAAAGTATTGCCTGTCAATTTAAATAGATTAAGGTCTCCATAGTTTTTGTATGCCACCTTAACATTCATGTCCAAATCAAGCCGTTTTACAAGAAGGGAATATTCAGTCAAGGCCTCAAGGGCATTAATTGTGTCCTGCCAGAAATCAATTACAAAGAATTTAATAAGAAGTGAAAACATGTTACAAAGCAATTTATTTTCTTCCACTTAAACATGATTATAAATAATGGTAATCATCACTAGCTAAACAGCTTAGCACTGTCTCTGCAGTACACTTAACATGGTGGTAACATATTTAACACAGTGGCAACGTATTTAGCATAGACATATTTATACTATTTAAACAAATGCATGCAAGTACTAAAAAGGAAGCAAGCAAATAGCAATCAACAAACATAGCATTCATCTGTTTTTCGTGGATTTTTAATAATTTAAAAAAGAGGGAGGTTGCATGAATTGGAATATTCCGTATAGTACAACTAGTTGATAGCGTATTAGAAATCTGGCAACTTTCACTTGACTTTTAGTCTATCCATGTACACTAACACAGTTTTTACAATGAAACATACATACCATCTTACACTGCGTTCCATTTTTGTGGAAAACAAGAACAAATATCATGTCATGAAATTAAATATTCCATTTTATAAAAAACTTCAGAAAACAGTTTTCCTCCTATGATTCTTTTCAGTCAGCAAATCTGAAGTCAGTGGAATCAGCTTGCAAATTTCTGTTTATAATAGATGTCATGAAAAGAAGTCGTATTTCCCAGAGCCAAAGAGTATCATGGCAACAGAGTCATTTGATACCAATCCCGTACACAGGACATTGAAGTTGTCAATGTGGTCATCTCATGATATTACCCTCTTAAGACATCTCAGATTTTGGTACTTGAAGAATGAGAACAAAATATTTAAAAGCTTACCTGAGTTGAATAAAATCCTCCACCATATTTTTGTTCTTCCGACAACCATTTGATGATTGGATTGGCATAGTTTTTGTCCCCTCTTAGCAAAGCAGTAAGCAAGGCGTATGCTGTAGTTTCAACTGTTTGTGCAGTAACAGAGCTGGGAGTGTCGTGGTCTAGTGTTTTGAAAGTATCTTTCCAAAAACGATAAATAGGCGGGTCACCTTCGAAAGTATAAAAGGAAGGTTTCAGATTGAAACATAGCAACAGCTCTTTCCAGATTACACAAGGTGAACTATTGCCTACTCAGGTCAAGGATAAAAGGAGGAACTCACTCTGCATTTAACAGGAGATGAATATATACTTCTCTTAGGGTAGTAAGTTTGATGTTTATACTAGAAACTGACGACAAAAAAAAAATGATGCAAAGCATCTGATGCATATCTGACTATTGCTGGTCCTGAACAGCGACAGTGGCCCCATAAATAGAATACAGATTTTAATATATTTATTTTTTAAAGACACTTTCAACAGACAGGACAAAGCTTTTCTATTCCAGTAGAAATCGTTACTTGGCAGAGAACAGTCTGCGTCCCTTGCCTGTGAGAAAAATACATTAAAATGGAACAGCACTCACAAGAGACTACAAAGTCCCTCATCAACCAGTGAGAAATTAGGAAGAAAAACCCAACACAACAAAAGTGAGGGCAGTGGTAGATACTGTGAAAAAATTCCACTCTGAGTCCAGGAAGAGAGTGGATACATCATAAGGATGAGGAGGCAGAGAAAAGTAATCCACTATGGACACCTACATAAAAGGAAAGCCAATAGATAGGATGTATCCCCATGGTACAATGAGGAATGACAGACGCCTAGCTGACTTGCATACTGCTAATGATACTGCACTGTTGAAAAGCTGAAAGCAGGATTCAATCTAGCAAAAATACTAGGCCACACAAGACTAAAAATTTACTTATGCCAAAGCAAGCATCACTGAAATTCACTCTCTAAGTAGTGCCATCACATTACAGAATTTAAAAATACCAAAAGAACAGCCTCACTGAGAGCTAACTACAGCACAGACTCTGAGAGAATTTAATAATACCTATGACAGATGCTTCCTTCTTCAGTGCAGAGAATGCCGATCGTGCAGAGGGGTGGTTCAAATCCACAAGAGCTAAAGCATATGAGGTTATTGCCATACTAAAGGGGCTTTGAGCAGACTGCACATTTTTCATCAAATAATCTCCTGCTTTATTTTTAGCATCATGGATTTTCTGAAAAGATGAACAGGCTACAGTTTACATCCATTAGATTTATTTTTAAAGAAACACATCTATCAAGACAATATAGGCATATGTAGTATCTTCTACAATATATTTTACAATAAAGTGATCCAGAATTTCATTATTGTTCTTTTACTGATTTTGAAAGACAAAGACTAACAAAGTAAATAAGTCTTAATCTTTGAAATTGAAAAAAAACGCTTGATTTCTTTGAACAAATGTTAAAGAAAAAGGAAGAAATTAGAATCCCAGAACATGACTGATGGCAGAAATAAAAATATTATTTACCTGAGTAGGACATATTTTAATTGACTTTTCAATTCCAATAACAGAAAATGCTGTGAAATACAAAGATTTTTCTTTAGCTTCTCTGGGTAATGTACCCTACAAAATCAAATACGTAAATATAATTAAATAGAAACAACGGTAATTTAAATAAGTAGAACGTTTTACAGTTTAGGTAAGAAAACAAATAGAAATTCCTGTAAGAAATACCAGTTTGTTTTAACCTGAAATATATTGACTCTTTTGAAGGTAATAGCTTACTTGTAAAAAAGAGACAAAATTATATAAAATTATTGGCAAGGCAGGACTACTATACTGTAAAATCAACCTACATATTTTCTTTCCTAAATATTAAGAAGTGGCAAGCAGCTACTTTTAGTGGGAAAACAGAAAGGTTTGCAAGGTTTTGCTGTTCTTTAAATGAATTGAGAAAAACACAAATTTAGCAAAATTGTCTTGAATAGGTGTCCTGGTGAAATGCACCTTAAAATACCTTGCATTCCTAAAACACATTACCTCCTGGTGACTCCAGCTTTTATTGTATACTCACAGACAATGTCTGGGTTTCATACCTGTAGTTTCACTGGTTGGTAATTTGAAAATTCAGTGAATGACCCATCTGGCATTTGACAGTTATCGATCAACCACAGAAGGGAATTACAAATAGAAATTTGATCAAGATTTATATATTGATTAACTTGTCCGAGAATCCTTAAAGCAAAAGCTGTCAACCTGTCAAGGAAATCAAACAGATCACATGTGTTTTGATTACCAGATACTACCACATTGCTAGATGCTGGACACAAATTTGCACTATTTATGATTTAGATACGCTACACACTCCCACAGTTCCAAGAAATATTGCAGATGAATTTTGGACATAACAAATGGGCAATGATTACTAAGTTTTAAACTAGGATCAAATCCCGTGTTTCAGGATATGAACTCATTACATCCCCAAAAGATTACTTTTTCCTATGCACAGAACTTAAGGAAGATGCTTGTTAAGCATCTTAATCTTTCCTTCTACGAGCCAACCACCTTTGCCATTGCAAAAGACATGACAGTGACTATGTATTTTGCTTAAGCTGCAATGGCAGATTCTGTTTTCCATATGCAGTATGACCATCCTGTTTGATAGCCTTTAAGTATCATATTTGATTGAACAAAAGGTATGACTATTTTTGCCCTTGCTCATGTCCCTGTACTTAGCTTTCCTTCCTCAAAGTTGAGGTGCAACCTTTCCCTGAGCTTATGATTTTGCAGGGAACCAAGGTCTACACAGTCCTTTTGTAAAATTCCAGGCACAAAGAAGAGGTTTCAGAACTAAACAAAATCATACAAATTATCTCAGGTATGCCTACTCCTAACCATTGGCACAACTTAGTTGTAATGGTGTGAACTACGGACACAAATATTTAACAAGTGAAAACGAGGAATCAAAAGATACTATACAAGGTTGTAAGCACCATTTAAATCTACCATCAGGTTCACCTCTCATGCTTACTAGAAAGCATTGCCCTCTAAAAAGTAGTTAAAATATTAAAATGAAGGAGTGAAACAAGCCTTTTTCATTCAGTCTGATTAAAAGACCTTTTGAACTCACCACGTGCTACCTTGCCCATTCTTCCACATGCTATATGAGAAGTCAGAATTTCTGAATGACAAGATGCTTACAATTCCTAAGGGACAGATCAGGCAGAAAACAAGTTATGAAAAGATTTATATTAAAATTGTATTTGCTCAATCAGATATATTATCTTTCTCATTCAGCAAAGTTTATGCACCTCTACAACTCTGAAGCAAGAGAATAAACTGTATTTTTGTACCTTCTTTCATCTTCCTCCTCATTTGGGTTCTTGAAGTTAAGGTTTCAGGACCCAGTAAATGCCAGTTATTTGACTCTTCCAAGTAGCGAAACACATAAAATACTGGGGCAATAGTCATAAGCTCTGCCTCTGCACTGCCCTTTGGCAGATTAGTAAGAATACTAAGACCACTAGGACTGAGGATTGTGGCAATCACTTCACCCATAAAATGTCCTATGGAAAGAAAAAAAACAAAATTTATTTAAATAAGAGATCATGAAAGTGAATCCAAGGGCAGACACTGACTGACACTTATAAGCAATCACTCTATATGAAGTATTTAAAATTCTCCACAAAAAGGTGATCTGCAAAGCCTTTTCTCAAAAGCAGGAAAAGCTAGGAATAAATGCAGGAAAATTTAAACAAAGGAATAAGAAATAGGAGAAAAAGAACATATATACAGAAAGTACCTATGCAGTAGACTAGAAGTTTCAATTCAATTTACCTTTTATACTGACGCTTCTATCAATTTTTGTTTTAGGGACCAGATTTAGTGGGATTTTATATCGAAATTCTTGACGTCTCTTGATTGAACCTGTAATTGAAAATGTATATATATCATACTGCACAATCTAAATCAATAGATGATTCAGATGTAATAGCCAGATTTAAAGGTCACAACTATCTGAGAACTCAGCAACAAAAATACCCATGATAACATGAAAACTAGAAATATGCCCAAATACACATGCAAACAACATCAACCTTTGAAAAAGAACATAGGCAAACACTTTAATCTTTCTTTTGCCTTTTTTGTTAAGAAAAAAAAATCCTAAACTTTGTGGTTTCAGAATCATCGCTGGTTAAATGAGAACATGTTCTGTTTTCATTAATAAAGCACTTGCTAGCTCGTTTTCAAGCACACTAAGAAAAGCTTAGCATTATATCATAGCAAAAGATACATACAACAGTTCCTTTAAGACATGAATCCAAGGGTTTTTTTTTGAAAGACTAGCCATTTTGAGATGGATTTGTTAGTCAATGAAAGGACTGGAAATCCTTGTAAGGGACATATGCAGAGTATTTCAGGGAGGAGAAATGCCAATTTTTTCACATTACAGAAAACTTGATCACCATGAATCAAGAATATGAAAAAATAAACAAAGTAAAGACATATATGGTCACTTCTCTTACCATAAACACCCTGTGGATCCAAAGTGAAACCTGCATGAAGTTCTTTCTTAATGCCTTCTGGCTGGAATCATTAAGAGGAAAGAAGTAGAAAATGAAAACACACTTCCTTAATCAAATATAATAGCTGAAACAACAGTGTAAAACCATAGTATTTTTACCTTCTACAGTCTTCTCTGTAGTTGAGTTTTACTTAACTGTTCTACATCTATTCTACATACATTTAAGCTAGTGTTCTATCTCCCAAAATTCTTGAGAAAATTTAACAAAATATTTAAATAAAAGCTTAGGAAAGTGTAAAATTACAAAAAAGTGTCTTTCAATGAAGCATGCTTAAGCAGTTGAAAATCCGAACCAAATAACTTAGAATACAGTATTCTCCTTACTTACTAAGTTATAATCTATCTACTGATCTAATTTTTCTGACAATTCTTATATGCAAGGTTTAAAAATGTGCGTACTCAAATACTCAGTCGTGCATTTTTCCACTGCATACACCTCAGTGAATTCCATATCATGTGATATTTTGCATGCTCATAATATTAAAATAAAGCAATATTTATATATTGATTTAATATATTTTTATTTCTTGTGACTGAATCAATATGAAATTCAAAACCACTACAAACATTTTGATTCTTTTTCTTACCACTATGCGCAATGTTTTAACTACAGTTTCACTGTTCTTGGCCGTCAGCAATGTAAAGTTGATAGTGTGAAGACCTAATTCCAAAGGAAGTATTCTGAATGTAACTGGTGACAAAGAACCGCCATCTAGATTCTTAAAATTACAATCGCGTATCCTCGATCCAGTAGTTGCAGAATCTCCAAAAGAACAGATTCCATCTCCAGCTGCTATTTTAACACAGAACTGAAATGTTGAAAGATTTTAAATGTTTTACTTCTGTGACAGGTACAACACCAGAGAAATATTAAAGCCACTGAAATACTACAATGAGTATTACTCATACTACTTTTCTGTTTACAACAAGCAAGTGTTACTACCTTTGGAAGTACTATTACTTCCACTAGAGACGCACTAACAAATGTTCATTAGCCAAGGAACCACTATACTACACTTCACACACATACCTGCTTCATGCACATACTTTTGCATACTTTTCTTGCATTTTTTCACTAATAATTTTGCACTTCTGTTTGAATGTAATTCCTTAAAACTAGTCCTTTTACATTAAATCCCTAGACAATGTGATCTGTGAGCAGGTCATTGAAAAGATCCCATCACTTTTTAATACTGTGTCCAAACAATTGGAATAGAAAAATTATATTTTAACTTTCAGGAGGCAAAGTTGCTATGCTAGAGCATGACAACATTGTAATCAGTGGAATGGCTGGAAATGAAACAATTAATGATTGGATATAATGATTGTTACATAGTTATGAAGAGCATAGGTAGCACTAGCTGAAGGACTGGAGAAATCTAATCCAAGGATCTGTTTATTCTGGATACTTATAGAGGAAATGTTTTTTTAGTTTATTATGTTAATCTTTCTGTGGAACTCACTAAGATCACAAATTACCTTAATTGCAGAAGCTCTGTAGTTATAAACTGATCCTTTTAACTCAATTTGTTCTCCTCGCACCACAGAATAAGGAACATAAATGTTCAGGAAGATATCTTTTACAACTTGCACTTCCAATGGTGCAGCAATACATATACCTAAGGAAATTAAAAACATAAAAGCAGACTATCTTATCCACCCTTCTGATAAAAAGGTTTGAAAAAAGTCTTCACAGACTTGCCACCTTTACTGATGACTTATCATTTTTCAATAAGTACTTTGAAATTGTCCAAGCTTTCTTAAAAGTGACCAGGCTCTTGCTTCCTGTTCCAAGTTGCTATCTCCCAGACTTCACACATCCATGTGAAGAAAAGAAGTCCATAAAAGAAGTCCATTGGGCTTCTTCTCCTTCCCAAAGCGAGAAACAAATTTTCTGTTCAGACAACTGTATCTATTGGAAAATTTGTTTCTTCCTCTCCTCAAGTCCCTGAGCTAGTGATAGCACAACACTGTAAAGCTATGCCAGGGAAAAGTCACTATTTGGTTTTATATTCCTCTTAGTCATTTCTTATAGGCCACTGTCAAACACAAGATAGGCTAGAGAGACCTTTGTTTTTCCAGCCATTTACATTCATAACCAGAAATGAAGTAACTTCCTTTCCCTAAAATATAGATTTTGATGTTTTCTTTTCCTGTTTATCAACCAGAAAAAGGACATTTGAAAACACGTGTCAACTGCAATGAGAGGGTCTGCAAAATCTAAATGGAAAAGCTCCCTAATTACTTAGCTACAATTTAATTACGTTGCAGTACCTACCTTTATCAGAAATGCCAACACCTTGTACTTCCCAGGTAGTCAGCGAATCAGGCAAGGTGACGGACAGAGTCTTTGACCTGTGTTTAGAAGTCTTAGTACATTTATACATTATCAATAGCCATCTGTTAACACCAACAGCTAATCAACACAAAGACCATATGCCGCCCAAAGCAATTCCTGTATATAAAAAAGACTCAGATAAGGTAAGATAGCATATTTAGAAAACAGGACTTTTGTTTGAATAAACTAGGTTTTAGCCGACTTTCCAAAAGCTGGTGTCTAGCAAGGTCAAAAGTGAAAGGAAAAGTGACTCAACAATCTGGGCACCAGAGAGCATATCGTGCACAGAGGCAAGCATGGCAGAAACAGTTTGTATAAGACTGCATTTTAGCACACATCTTGGGTACAACTAAGGCTACCCAGCTTACCTCAAGTTTAGCATTTACTTTCTACAAAACTGATGACTAAGGCAAATGTTGGTAACTGATTTGAGAAAAATAGTACCTTGGAGAAACTTGGTGAACTTCCCATAACCAGCTTTCAGGGAAGTAGCTACGAACTTCAGCCTCATCCAGTTCCAAGATAGCCTCAAAATCTGAAGAACATAAATAAAGCAAGTAAAAAAAAAACCCAAACAAACCACCTGCCAACAGCCTTCCACCAAAGGCTGCAAAATCATTATCATTTTCTTTTGTGACACAGTATTCTGCATACTTGCCTCAGGTTAGTCCTGATACAAGAAAAAAAGTATCTGAATAACCTCAATCAAAAGCCTGTGTTAATCCCACCTCATCTATTTACACATGTGAATAACTGTCCAATATCCAGACAGATTAACTTGTTAACAAGAAATTATAGGAAGAGAAGGGGAGATAAGAAATTTCATACTCCCACTGATCTTTCCTGACATGTTACCCATTGGCTGTTTTGTGCCTGGGTAAAGCATTCCAATTTAGCATTCAAGTTTAGCATTGCCTTCAGTGGTGATGGTGCTCTCTTATTGCAGTTCTGCTTGTTCTAAGTATGGGTGGACAGAACATAGCTCTTAAGAGAATAAAGAATTGCTCTCCTACCCCTCTTTAGGAGTATACAACCAACGTCTTTGGAGACTAGTAAAATTCTTTCTGGAAAACCCCTGACAGCTAATAGCAAGGACTTAATAGATTAACAAAGCCATCACCTCTATATTTACCCATCTTCTGGTGGAAGTGTTTCACCACATGTCCAGAGAAGAGTTAAAGCTCTCATACTTACGCATTCTTGCCAGTATTAGAAGTTTATTAGGCTCCTCCTCCCGCAGTCTATTTGCAAATTCACAGCAATCTTTGAATGCAGAAATGCACCTTTCATTACTCCGAATTCGCTGAGCTCTATCACTGCAAGTCTCAGTGACTGGATATGCTTTTACTCCAGCCATACAGCATCTTCGAATTTCTGGATGTGCGTATTTGGATGCTGAAATAATAATAAAATAATTCCCTTCCTTGAGATGAAATTTGTATTTCCAAATGCATCTTAACTCTTTGTAATGAATGTATTTTTTAAATTGCAGAATTTCCGAGAAGACACAAATTTATCAATTTATCATTTTTCAAAAGCTAGTGACACACACTTAATCCCTACTATTCTGAAACAAAAATATAAATTAGATAAGAGGAGTTGTATTACATTTTAATATTTAACAGTCAAACATTCTTCTGATAGGCTTGGTCCCTGGCAGGTGGTCACTGGGAAAGACTGCCATATGGTAGTACTATGAGGTTTTAAGCTCTCTCTCTTCAAAAAAATAAAAGATCTTAAACATATGCTGTATTTTCAAAGTGTACTTAAATCTTGCCAACCTCAAACTCAGCGTATGGCTAAGAGGCTTTATAAATGGGGTGCTCTCTAAAGTCATCTTCCATATTTGTCAGTCTCTCCACTGTTTGTGTCTCCAGTACATTAAGTTAATAACAATAATTAAAAGTATATTAAAGTAAAGCAAAAGTAAATTAATTAAGTAAATTAAAAGTAAATTAAGTAAAAGTAATTAAATAATTAAAAGCAAATACTCAGATTCTTGATTTCTAGTGGATGAGGGTTTTTTTCATAATTATACACTTTAAAAGATTTTTTTTTAACACCTTCTTTGAGTACCCGATCCTTGAAGTCAGACCGTTTGGTTCTTAAAACTTCATTGCAAGTTTCACCTGTTCAAAAAATAAATAAGTACAAAAGACATGACCTTTTTTGTAATAGCACAGCCAGCTTAAAAAGAATTCGATAAAAATTCCAAATCTGGGAGACTTTTTCTGTTTACTATTTTAATTACATAAAAGTATTTTCATTTCAGTTACAGTAACAGATCCACAAGTCATAATGTTTTCCTCCCTCCAAAATCATTAGTATATACATTCCTAATAATTGAGAGTCACAATAGAATATTTCAGAAAAGAAAATCCACAATTTCATTCTTAAAACAAAGGTATATACCTGCTTCATTTGAATCATCAGCATTTGCATTGGTTAAAAATGTAAGCCCAGCCATTCGGAATACATCAACATTGTTCCGTCCTCCTCCGGCACCACACCCAAGGTCACTCTTTTCCAAAAGTAGCATTATCTGAGGAAAAAACAAATCAGCAGCTTACTAAAATGTGGAATATATCATATGATGAATGAGAGAATTAGACTTGCAGAAAGGCCACTTTAATCTGGAGGTGTCCTCACAACACACTGAAGAATACCATTCAGCGAAATTTGAGTTAATTCAAGCACCAGCACCAACAAAGCCACTTTCTTGTAGCCCACATCAGAGTCAGAGTTATGCAGACGCACTGAGGTGGAATGATTCACTAATTTGTTTATACCAGTTCTGATACTCAGACTAGCTTGTTTAAAAGCAATTCAATAGTGCCATAAACCAGATTCAAATGATTCAAGGTTGGTGCAAAAGTATTGTCTTATTCTTCTTCCATGTGTTTTGTATCTAACTGTTCTGAAGTGTTAAAAAAACACCGTGTTTTATCACAGGAATGTAATTCTTTCAGTGACAGATTATATGTAGGTTTTACATATACACATATCTAAAATTCCACAAGGACTGAAAACCTCTGTAACCCACTGAATGTAATAGCATTTGCCATACAATTGTGCCACTATGCCTTAAAAATGTAACCTGAAAAGATTACAGAAGAACTAAGAAGGAGAAAGCACTCTCCATGCCTCTTTGATCAAGGAGCTCTCTAACACTGCAACCTATTTTTGGCCAAGTCTGAAGGGTTCTGATGACATAGTTCAGATCTGCCTTTAAAACCACAATTTTGAACTGTCAGATTTAAACCAGCAAAGTTTATTCTGGACTGAGTTGCTCTTCTGCCTATTTTCAGGTTTACTGAATGCCTGACACATAACAGCTATCTGAATATAAGCATGAAACAAATAGCAACTTGTTTTTCTTTTGTGGCTACTACTCAACTTTTTCCATTGCTGTCTTTCCTCTTCCTGTGACTCCATATACTGCCTTGTCAATAGATGACAAAGCAACAAGGGAATTGAATTGTGTTTTCAATTTAAGTGATACAACTTCTGCTGGATTCAGTATCTCTTTGCTTGATTGTAGCTTAACCTATAAATTGAAAACATATATTGGTAATTTTAAAAGCATATTGTTCCAAAATAAATGCATCTGAAGGCAGACACTTTGGTAAGTTGAGGAACTGTTAAAGAACTTGTGTCATTCTAAGTTAAAACCTGACCCTAAAATGAATGCAGACCAACAAATTTTAGTGCTTATTTTGCTACTCACATCAAGGCTATTCCCACACTTCTGTTCTACATTCAGCCAAACTGAATCAGCTACTAACTCGGCAGTTTCTTCTCCCATAACTATGTAGTAAACTATAAGACGCGCTGAAGGAACCATTTCTTGGGTTATCTGAAAAGTTAGATGTTCATATTCCAAATCCTTAATCCTCTTCTGAGTTCCAAAGCTTACTATCTTCCCTTTTGACGTGATCTGTAATAGAAAAATGATGGAGAATAAAAAAGTCAAATTTTATATTTAGTATGTTTCTTACACGTAATAATTACTTGCATTTAGATATAATCCAACACAGACAAAAATGCATTTGGGACCAGTGGGTTTAGTTCAAGGGAAGGTAGCTCCCTCTGCCATCCCCTAAAAAGAAGTGCTGTCTCTGTGCATCTTGCTCTACCTCTCTATTTCAACTCCTGACTAGCACTACTTGTTCTTAATCCCAGTCTGTATCAGATGAGAATTCAAAACAATGGAGATTTAATATATAATTTAAACATGAGACTGGTAACAATTTTTTACTGTAAGACTGACAGATCGTATATGGAAGGAGCAGTTGTCTGAGCTGCATGCATCCCATGCTGAGGATAAGCCTTGATTGTTGAGGTTTTTCATCTAGGACCATATTTTAAATCACAATTCAGTATTTTATGTGGAAATATCTGTTACTTACCAAATAGCTGTAGTGATGTATTTTATGAATATAACGACTATGTGGATATACATTAATATTTATGAAATCCCCTACTGCTAGTATTTTGTGGTTTGAAGCCCAGTCAATATATAGATAACTCTGACTTAATGATGAATAAGCTTTTGCTTCATAGGTTTTACTTGCTTGGTTTTCATCTGAAAGATATGGATCTGCAGTTTTTACCTGAAAAGATAATAAAGTGTCTGAAAAATTTCTTAGAAAAGAAGGAAACAAAAACTGAATGTTCTGACTTCTGAATAGTTTAAGTACAGAATTATACTTAAGAAAACAAATAATTAGAATATTAAAAGCATTCTGCAACATATTATTTGGAGGTATTAATAAGTTAAATGCCAACTCAAGACTTCATGTTTTCTTTGATAAAAAGATTTATAAATATCAAGTCAAATATAAAATAGTAGTATGGAAGCACACACATAAATAAATAGAGCAGAAAAGGTTAATGACATGCCTCCCTACATAGTGAGGGAAGCACTCTCAGAGATTTGTTTTCACACAATTCACTTAGAGTTTTTGTTTAATAATTATTATGAAATAAATGTGACAAATTAGGATATTTTGTTTCAGAACAATTTAATAAGGAATTTAACAGGGACGTAATGTTTCGTTATAGCACTTGCATTTCATAACTGATTATTCATAACCATCTCTAAGTTTATAAACTCTTAAATTTTTGAGTGTAAAATCTTCCTATTAGTGTTGTACATCTGCAAAAGTACAGAATTAAACCCTCAAATAAATAAATTAATGGAATTATTTAACTCACTTGAAACTCCAATGTTTTGCTATCAGATGGGATATTAACAACAAACAAAGCAGTTCCATCATTCATGCTTGTTTTTCTTCTCCCAGATTCCGAACCCTCTGTTATCAACTGAGTCTCATCCATCTGCTCACTAAATGACTTTGCAGTGACAGTTACAGGGACATTTCCAACAAAGTGATCTACTGTATCTTTCACCTGCACCTGTTCATCAGAATAGATAATGTTTCTTATATGAATGGTGACATTTTTCAAGGAGAAAACTTGCAAGCTGCTAAGCTGCTTCTACAATAGCAAGTTAAAAAAATGTAAGAGGTCAATGGAAATTAAAAGCATGTTTAAGACCTAGAGTAATATATACAAAAAAGAATAAGGCTTCTGCATTATGGGTTTTATGTTGTAATGTGCAGCAATACTGCTTATGTTAACTAACCTTAATGAAGAACGGAAGTCCAGGCTTCACAAAGAGAGGAGTAGCAATCAAAGTCAGTTTGTAAGGAGATACAGCAAATCTGACTCCAGCAAATTCTGCTTCACTACTGAGGCCACCTAACAAAATATTATGCCCCTTTTAATAATCACATCCTGGAGCCTATGTTTTCTCCACTTGCCTTCAAAGGGCAGCACAACCTGTCTGTTACAGTGAAGTCCTTGCATCTAAAGAGTCAACTCCTAGCACTGTTGTGAAGACAAACAGCCAAAAAAAAGAAGTTTACTCTAAACATTTTTACAGTGGTGGACAGGGAAAGTCTGATACTAGGAAAGTTATCTATATAGTTTTATTTTCTAGTTCTGTTTACATTTGCAGATACATTTAAAAAAATCAATTAAAAAGCAACTTACCTGTAGACTCCAACACTGATGCCACAATATATAAATATGACCCATCCAGTTCTTCTAGACTTTGAAACCCTATAAAACTCACTGCTTGCTTACTGTTAAAATTGATCTCAGCAACTCCATTTTCAATCTGGAAATGAAATATAAATCAGTACTTAATAGTTTAGAAATATATAAGATACAATATACACAAATTCTAACTTCGACATGTTTCTGTTCATTGTCTATTTTCAGAGAAAATCAAAGGTGGAGATGTTTCAATGAAGAATTCTTTATCCCCTAAAACTATTGATAATTAATCGTCCAATGGCATATATTGCAAAGTCTGCATGTAGGCCCAACAAGAGGTAGCAGTAACACAGAGATATCTTCACTAAATTAGGAAAGATAATGCCTTTTATTATTCCTTAATGACTAAATCAAAAAGGCCAGACTAAATGAGCAAGGCATAACTGGTGGAGAACAGACTCCCCATAATACATCAATATGATTTTGATCTCTTCGCCTCCCATCATGATTTGGTATTACTACATCGATCCTGTATTTTATTTCCTTTATTTATTTTGTAATAGATAGCATAAAATTATTTTGTAAAAATTTCAACCACAGTTTGCTCAAGTGAGTAATTAAACCAGACTGAAATTACATTCTGTCTCAGATGCTGCCTGAGTTTCATTTTAAAGTGCATTTCTATGACCCCGATGATAGGATTACATAGGAAAAGCTGACAGTGAATCACTGTCAACGCAAACTAGGAGTTGGAACTCATTCTCATCAAATTTAATGGGAAAACTGGAGTGGAATTGGATTAGTCCTGAACTAAGCATATGAAATCTACACAAACTAAGCTTGCTTCTTCTTACCCTAGTTACATGCATTGCACGAGGTATCATTCTTTTTTCATTTTCTTCAATTATTCCAAAACGAAGAAAAACGTCAGCACTTGCAAGCCTTTTATTATAAAAATAGCTGAGAACAAAACAATACAAATGCTTTTAAGATTACTTTAATGGCTTCAACAAAGCATTTGTTTTTGAAGAAGAGTAATTTCATAGGCAAGAGAGAAAACCAATATCTGTGTAGCTTTAAACACTTCTGTTGAAAAATAATCACTTTGTAAGAATTTTAAAAAAGGTCACTTAATTCTCTTACAGAGCAGAAAGGATTGTGATGATAGGGTTTCTTGAGGAAGTAAAAGAGGAAACTCCTGGACACAGGACAATCATTCTTCAGATAGGAGAAGAGGAGGTACACACATATTTAGAAATCAAAGACAAATTTCCTTACCTAGCTTTCACAACAATCCTGAAGTTCTCAAATTTATCAGAACTAATGAAGTTACTTTCTGGCTCTATGACGATCGAAAAGCTTGGCATTGCTGAAAATTGAGTAGAAAAGAAAGCCACTTAGATGTGCTTTTATACATTAAGCCACAGGTACTCAGAAAGATGCGTCTGTACAGCCACCAAAGATTCATGTTGGTTTCAAGTGATTTGAATTACTGCCCCTAAACACAGCTGTCAGCTTGTCCACAGTGAAGCACAGCTTATAAGCCCTGTTATCTGCAGTTGCCCTGGCTCCGCATTCTGTGTCAGTGCAACTATGTCAAGAAGACCTAGCATACTAAAGAATAACTCTATTTAGAGGCAAGTTTTATTAATACAGTCTTATGCTGATGCGACAGATGAGCTTGAACAGACATTGCCACTTGGCATTACACTGCATCCCATTGCTGTGTATAAGCAGGCCAATGTTACCTCACGCATTTCTTCATCTTCTTCCTTTGTGTTGTGTACTTGTGCTCTGTAAATTTGTCTGAAAAAAACATATAAAAATGAAGGTTCACAGTATGGGCACACCTTACCATATTCCTTAACTTCAAATTTTGCAACAGCTGAGGTTATGAAATTCTTCTTATACTTGGCTTCAATTTTCCAAATTCCATACCTATGAAATGGCAACAATCATTTTTTAAGATGAAAATTAATGTCACAGACAAAAATTAATGTTACTACTTAACAATATTTCTGTTAATAATTAGACAGAAAAATTTTGCACCATGGCCAAAAGCAGGTGGTTCACAGTGATTGGATCTATCAGAAAGGCCATCTTGAATGAAGACCTACAAGCAAACAGATCTTGACTGAGAATGGATACATGTATCTACACTGAAAAATCTATTTGTAAGATATATTAGCCAAGAAAATGCTCCAAAATACTCATGCAGACTTCAGTTAGGGCCTTTGTCTCTCTCACTAAGGCACTGAGGCACCACTGCAATTTACATAATAATTTATAGAAAATCAGTTCCTACAGTCTTTCAGCTGTATAGCACCACGATAAAAATTATGCAAGTCTACTGTTAACAGATAATCAGTTTCATGAAGGATACAAAATTAATTTTTACTCAGACTGAATTATTGGTAATTTCCTAATGAAAAGTAAATCAGTCAAAGACCATTTTTTCAAGCACCCGCTAACATCCTGCTGCCAACTCAGTGAATCTCCAGCACCCTCTCAAGACTAAAAGGAGAACTGAAGAGTTATTTATTTGGTATGCTGCTGTTACTAGAAAAATGATGGTGATTTGTATGAATACATGTATGAAATATGAATGTTTCCCCTCCTTGAAATCAATACATCTTTCACACTGTTTCTATCTCTACAGTAGAAAGTTTTAGTTTTTGTTAATCTTCCTTTTCAACTGAGCATGACAAACCTACCACTAACTGTTCTTTAATTTCAGCTTTATCACCAGTATTTTCACTCACTACATCTCCTCACTTTCTCTTATTACAGGGAGCGTATGTCATCTATTTGAAAATGCAGAGTAAGCTTCCCACTTGGCTTTAGACAAACGTTAGTTTGGAAGTCAACTGAAAAGGAGAATATTTGGTCATGCAAGTTCCTTATTTATACTGTGGTTACACACTACGTGAAATGTTAGAGAATTCGAAAGTTTCACGTCATGCACACTGTGTATCAAGCAAAAGACACTCTGACAGTCTGTAAGAAAAGGCAGTATTATGTTATAATTCTCAAAAAGCATTAAAAAAATCTACTTAGGATTAGGAGGAATCTTGAAGTCAGGAAAAGAAACTATTCCAGTAAAATCTTCTTCTTCTATAATATCCACTTTTACTCCTTCAGGATCCTTTAAAGTATAACAGAAAAGAATCAGCAGTTACAGATCATTCTTAATCAAAAGGAAAATCCTCATTCTGTGATTTCAGTGGGCACCTGGCCATAACATATTTTTCTGTTTTGCCCATTTCACTGCATGAAAGCACAAACAAACATTTTTAGAAACAACTCAGACTGAAATTCTGATAAAACATTTTATTGTGGTTCCAACAATTAAAACCTGTTACTACGCAATGCTTAAAATTGCTAAAAAGTTACTCTAGTAACAAGCCTATTGTTAAAGGCAAAAAAATATAGTATAATAGATACTGATTATTTTTATGTCTTAAATGAAATAAACAATAGTATGAAACCCATATATTATTAAAATGCCCTCAAAATTCCTTTCCCTAGATATTAAAGATAATTCATATTTTCTTTTTTTTCCCCCATTCTGTAACAACTTTGGATCTGGGACTTGAAAACCTCTATCCAACTATGCAAAGTAATTTTTAGATCTTTTAAAAGCTGTCTAGCTACCTGCAAAAACATCTAACAGTTTTATTAAATATTCATTGCAATACTCATCTACCATCTAACTACATTTACTGGTTTTGTGATCTACAGAATATTAATATTAAATTCAATTACAACTCACCACAAATGTTAGGACAGTTTCTCGTCGAGCTGGCTGCAGTTCTTCATTCAGGGAGTAAACCCTGACTTTCACTGTAAGAATTATTACAATAAATCTCAAAGACATACCATTATAGAGATTTAAAAAAACAAGCAAAAACCCTCAAACCCCAACTTTTTATCCATACTAATTGTTTAATTTTTCAGTATTTACAGAACGTTCTTGACCTTTTGTCAGTACGGTGTCCAAAGAGTATTTATTCATGCTAGCAGCAGGAGACCCTGCACCACCACTCTTTCACATTGAATCATCAGAGTGCAATATAATATTTCACCATCACAATCCTAGCATATCCCTTTTGTAGGAAAAGAGCTCGATCTACATGAAATCAATGATTCAGTCATCATTTCTTCACAAATATTTTTAAGGTATTCCTGGGAAAATGTTTCACTCTTTGGGCCACAGATTGGTCATTTAGGGTGCAGAGGACAGGGACTGAGATAATATTGGGAGAAGTGACTAATTTCTAGAGTATGATCAAATAGTTCGAAATATTATTCTGCTGATTAAAAAGTTAAATAGCAGCCAATGGTGATACAACATAACGCAATAGCCTAAAGAACATTTAAATCTAACTCCTTGGCAAAGTCAATAGACTTTAAAGAAGAGAAATAAGCATTATTTACCTGACTGATCAGGAGTATAAATTGGTTTGTCTGTATGAATAAAGAGAAACCCATTCTTATAGGAAACAGGAATTTTTTTTAATCTTGTAAAATGTGGAGAGACAGCTTCCAAATACACATACTTCACTGAATTCTCTGTTCTTGGTAAATCCATTGGTTGAAGCTGGGGGAGACAAAATAAAGATTTTTAATGAATATTATTTTTCAAGTATTTTTTCCTACAGATTTTTGTTGGGTTTTTGGTTGATTTTGTTGATTTCGTTTGTTTGGTTGGTTGGTTTTGAGAAGAGTATCTGAATAGCAATTACTATCCTGTTGTTTGTCATTAATAAATAAAAACTACAAAATCCACAAGTGTTTATTATTGTCTACATCATACATGATGGTCTGGAGTATTAAGCTACAAACAGATATTTTGAAATTTTGCATTTTATGTCCAGAACTAAAATAACAAAGCAGAAAGCCCAGTTATGAGGTTATAAGAGTACATATTATCAGACTTCCATTTACACACATGATAAATCCTGGCCACAGCAAAGTTGCTGTTGTGGTTGGTAGTTTGGTGAAGTAGCTATTTTGGCTGAAAAGGAAAATCAGGCGAGAGGCATCTCCTGGGATGTATCACCCCAAGTAAAACCTTCTTGGTCATCAGGTTTCAGTAAAAATCTGTTTAGCTTACTGCGCTCTTTGCTTCAAGCAAATTAGTTAAATAAAGCTTTAGGGTGAAATCTGGGCCCCTTTGGAGCTTGTCACTGACAAACAAAACCAAGTCTTGAACCTCATTTTAATTACCATTTTGGCTTACTCTGAACACTAGGTTGACATATCTTGTCCACATCAACACTTTCCCATTCTCTCCCATTTTATTTTTTCAAGTTATGTGACTATGATGTTTCTAAAACAGTTTGATTATATGTTTAACTTCGGTGTCACTCCTTCACACTAATTTTATCCAATGTAATTTCAATTTCAAACTAAAATGAAATAAACTACACGTAGCAAACTGAGAAATCGAGACACTAAGCTTCCCTTCCCAGTTTAAACAACTGAAAACTTACCATAATCTTTTTTTAACACTGACAACTAAATGTCACAATATAATAATAATAAATATGTATTTTACATATAAATATAAATATGTATTTTACACTGCAAGAAAAGTCTGAATTCCTTACTGTTAAAGTTACAGCATCTTGGAATTTGTTGGCTAGAGTTAAAGAAATACGGCCAGAAGAATAAACAGCAAGCTTATCTGGGAAGCTTCTTATGGCAATATTGACTGGAAATCCCTTCTCATAACCGAAAGCTTGCACTAGGACTTTCTCAGATGCCCCAACTCGGAAGATCTTCGGTGCTGTAATGACATATCTGTATATGGAATATAAAACAATAAGAGGGTAATGGAATGATATTTCTTTTGAATTTCTTGCCTTTTTTGTAATTCACTTATGTACACACCATTAAAGCAAACAAGCTAATCAGGCTAAGTTATTCTAAGACACTAGTTAAACACAGTAGAGCCCCAGTCAGAATAATTTTTACGGAAATTATAATGTAACATTACCAAATAACAGCTTAGGTAATGTTTATAGATTTCATTTTGCAGACACACAAAATTGTGTCTACTAAAACAGGCTATTTACATGGAAATAATTATTCCTTTTGCCAAATTAAACCCTGAAATACTAACCTCTAAAATAGTACACTTCTGTAGTTTTCCCATCAGTAAAGTTCTTACTAAAATAAACAGTGCAACTTACAGTAAAGGCAAATATGAACAAATTTTTGCAGGATTACTCTAATTTCCTCAGTGCTTTATAAACTGAAGTATGCATCATTCCACAAAAGTGCAAGCCAGGCTTTAGCAACTGACCACGTAATGTAGCTAAAATACATATGAAGTGCCGTTGAACAAAACATTTGATATATGTGTATCTTCTTTTTCTGAAATGGCAAAGGCACTTAGTTTGGCTGCTTTCTATACACCATTGTTAAGATATAAGAATCAAAAAAGCATCGCTAAGTACAATTGTAAAATACATATTTAAGTAAGCGCTTCAGCAAACTGTAACAAAGTATCTCTCTTCAGGCACTACAAAAAAGCTAATGAGCACCAGCTTTATTTCTTTTTTTGCATGTTTATCTTAAGGTACGTAAAGAGATGACTCTACCTCTTTCTTTGGCAGCAAATACAGTAATTCCAGAACCATCGGTCCCTTTCTCTAGCATGAGTCCCACATACACTAGCAAGAGTTGTGCATATGAAAACACATCAATTTGGACAGTGCCTTTTGTATTGGCTCTACTTAAATTCTGTGTCTACTTACCTAACATAGAGGATAACAATCAAGTAACATTTCCTGAAAATTCTATATTTGCTTTACTTACTGTTTCTCTTGGCTAAAAGTTGTTCCAGAAAATAGCAAAACAAAGAAATATATTAAAATCATCATAGCGTCTATAACAACAAACAGTGAACCATAGATGCTAATGATTCTGGATTAAACTGTGTTTGGCTTCTGCACTGGATGAACAGAAATACCAACACATTTCACTCATAGTTAATGATTAATTGCAGATCATGTTTTACTAAAATGCTATTGCCCCCTCCCAAGGAAGCCAGAACAGCTAAACTTAGGAACTTCTTAATTTAGGATTTCAATTTTTGAATATGTCCAGAGCATTCCTATAGTCTTAACTTTCTGTTTGATAGCTACATAAAACCAAAAAAAAAATCATCTTCAGAGGTAGCAAAAAAAACCCCAGCACACAAAAACTTAGATTCAGTTTGTCCTTCAGAAAAAAATTTTTATTTAAATCAAGGATTTTAAATTTTCTTCTGATAAAAAAAAGCATTTGAATTACATCAAACACAATGTGCTGGTATGTTTAGACCAGGTTTCCTTCCTTTTTGTTTTGAAATAACTCTTCACTTGCAAATTTCTTTTAGTCCTTTGTATTCCTGATTATGGCAACTTTCTGAGTATTTCCATTACAAATAAAACTGCAAAATGAAAATATTAGGGCACAATACATCTACAACATGTACTATTTCAAACTGCATTTGCTAAAAAAATACTGGTGACAAAACTTTTGCATGCCTGGTATCTAAGCATAGGACCTCAACAAACAAGTTTATGAAAAGTTAAACTAAAGTTGTGCAAGCCTTCTCAAGTTTAAACAAATACTGTAGTCAACCTTTACAGGAAAGACATTTACAAAACTATTTCTGATCAATAGAAAATCAAATTACAAGAAGGCAAACTTAGGCTTCTCAGCAGATGTAATAAACTACAAGGGAAGCAACAACATATAGAATAAAATCTTACAAAAATGTAAGGTGCTTAATATTATTAAAAATAATGGCCCAAATACCTATTACCAAACAATGAGAATTCATATAGTAAGTTTACATGGGTGGTATGTAAACAATAGGGAGCAAACAGTAAAGAACATTGGAAAACACTTTAAAAGCCTAACAGTATTCTGAAATAATGTTTTTTAAATCCAATTATGTTCCTCCCCTACATTATTTTTCAGATTTGGCCTACTCATTTTTGAACCCTGCATCTCACACCTAGTTGTATAAATTCCAAAGCAAAACACACACAGCCCGATATAGTCAGACAAGGTTTATTTCAACACCTGTGTGAAAATGGTGGCAATTTAGGCCTACAGCATTGAGTTTATCACAATCAAATATAATACCTATTTCCAATGCTACAATGTTCCACAGTAAAGCCCATCTACACCGACAGGCTAACGTGATACACGTATATAAAGCACAGAGATAAAAAAAAAAAAACAAAACCAGAAACCCCCCCACACCCCTATCACCAGAGTAGACTTCATTATTTATACAGTGACTTGGGCTTTAATTGAAACAAAACCTCTCAATGCGAACGCCCAGAGACAGAGCACCCGCCGCTGAGGTAACGCGGCCCCTGGCGGCGACAAAAGGAGTCGGGGCCGCGCATGCGCCGGGGCGGGCATCAGCGGCGGGAAGGCCGCGCGGGGAGGGGCGTGGCTTCGCGAGGGTCTGCCCCGCCCCTCCCCTGTGCCCGTTCACCCGTCGCAGGCCAACAACCAGACAAAATGGCGTCGGCTCGGCTCCTCACGCCGGGCTTTTAAAGGAGCCGCAGCACCTCGGGCCTGGCGGCGGGTGGAAGGGACGAACGGTTGGCGGAGGAAGGGAGGCGGCAGAGAGGCGTGCTGAGAGCCGGTGCCTTCACGCGGGGTCGCCCGGAGGCCGTTCCACCCGCCGCTGCCCCGGCGGCGACGAGCGGGAAGCGGTG
>VZSZ01006948.1:249008-301296 GCA_013398815.1 Ibidorhyncha struthersii | reverse complement strand
GGGGGGGGGGAGTATAATTTTCAGTGTTTTCCCAGTATGCAGTGTAAAGTAAAAGGCTAATATAAAAATCACCAATTTTTTGGGTACTGAAGGTAGTTTCTGTGTTTAATTTCAGATGAAAATGGTGTTAGTGCAGGAGTTAGGTACATTACTGAACCCCTTATAAAAGGTCTGTCAAAACAGGAAAACTTGGCATGTATAACCTCATTGAATCTTTCTTCCCCAAAGGATGGGGACAAGAAATTTAAGGTAAGCTACTGAAAATAACTCGTAATTAAACAAAGTTAATTCCTTTTGATTTATTTTTCAGTAAAGGTCTGTTTTTAAGTGGATATAAACAGCTATATTCTAATTGTTAGCCTAGTTCTACAAGCAGCTTCTGTTTAAAAAAAAAAAAAAAAAAAAAAAAAAAAAAAAAAAAAAACCAAAACAACCAACCTGTCAGTGGAGACTTGTGCAAAAGAACAAAATTTGGATCCGTTAGAATGAAGTTTAGAACGCTGTCCGTTTGTGCAATTTTTTTAGCTTTTGGATTGTGTTGATTTGTTTTGTTGTTTTTCTTTTTTAACAGCAAGTACCGTTTCATGTAGATGAGACTGGTCCACTGTAAATTTAAAATCTAGTTTTCCTCTTCCAACACTACAGAAGACTATCCAAAGCAGGGGTTTTCAAATGCAACAGTGGAACGTGATGAATAAAATGTTGGAATACTTTGTATTTTTTAATGAATAGGTGGTTGTTAAAAATAGAAATATACTTTTCTCTTTAAAAAAAAAATTAATAAAGCTGCAATGCTAATGGATTACTTTTCTGTTCTATAGTACATAGAAAACTTGGAAAAGTGCTCTAAACTAGAAACGCTAAATCTTAGTAACAACCAAATAGAGAAGATTGAGAAGTTGGATAAACTCATGAAGTTGCGTGAACTCAATTTGTCTTGCAACAAAATCAAGTAAGCAGAAACACTAATGTTTGGTAAGCCCAGGTACAATAAAGGGATCATTCTCGCTTGAGTTCTGTCACAGGTGTGAACAGTTAAGGTGAATTTCCCACCAGTTGTATGTCAAGACTAACAGGCTTTGGTGAGATCTTCTTAGAAAGCACAAGCTCTTAAGTGTTAGAAGGATAAGTAGTTCTGGGAGGTGCTGTTAGTGTACTGTGGCTGCAGTTAAACTTGTTTCCCTAGGAAACCAAGCCAGAAATGCAAGTTTCCAGATACCGTAATGACGAGTGTACAATAACCCAATTAAATGCTTTAAAAATCTAATTAAACTTTTACTGTATATAATTACAGGTAAATACAGGAAGTTTTCTTTTAGGAGGGGAAGCTGAATGGGCTTGATCAGGCAGGCTGTACACTCACTAAATTGCTCTTTCGCTTTCACTGTTTAGAGAGTCTGTCTTTTCTGAGTGGTATAAAAATGTTGAAGGGCAGTGGTTCAGGCAATAGCAAAATTCCTTGTTTCCTTTAATTTTTCTGTTAGTGAATTATGATCTTTACATGAGACTGACTTTGCAGTAGAGAAGCTGCGATTTTGGTAGAGAAGTTAACAATAGGAAGTAAGAAAGACACCAGCATTTGTACACACTGCATTCACACAGCTTCCTCTCTCAACAGGAATTGAAAATGTCAGAGTAGCTTGTAGCTACTGCTGTATCTTTTCAGACTTTAGTTACATACAGTTGGTTCTTGCTCTTGAAAAAATGGAACGGTAACAAGAACACATTCTACCGTACTTCATAATACTCATATCTTTAGGTGAATGCTGAGGAAAACTCAAACCTAGTATGTTTTCCTCATTAGCTATTTAGTGTTTTCATTAAAACACTAGAAAATGTAGGTCTGCATGCTGTCAGTTTACAGTTGATCCTGCATTTATATGGAAAAAACCCCAAACCCAACACATCTTTATTTTGGTTCATCTATGTCCCATAACATTCTTGGGAGAAAAAGAACAAATTTTATATGTTAAAATGTTATGACCACACATTAAAATAACTCTAATGTTAAAATGAAGGTATGTAGAAGTAAAGGTTTTGTNTTTTTTTTTTTTTTTTTTTTTTTTTGTCTTAATGTAGTACTTGGAAGTAAGCTCGTGTAATTTAATTTTCTGCTGGTTTTGCTAATCTCTTGGATGATAATTATTTGGGACAGATTTTGCTGTTGTTTATCCATAATGCATCAGTTACATGATAAATTTGCTATGGTTCATGATAAGTTACATTTTTCTTCCTTTTTTTTTTTTCCCTCAGTAAGATTGAAGGTATAGAACATATGCAGAATCTACAAAAGCTGAACCTTGCAGGGAATGAGATTGAGCATATTCCAGTGTGGGTAGGGAAGAAACTGAGATCCCTGCGCATCCTTAATTTGAAACAGAATAAAGTATCATCAGTAAGTGATTATAGTTAGGAACAATAATTGTTCAGAATCTCTTCATGAAGTGAACTGCTTCATTTACATTGATAGACTTATCCTGAATAATTGCTGAGTGTCTTTCCACAAAGTCTGTTGTCAAATACAGCTGTTGTGAGCCTAATAAAGTTGTTTATCAGAAAATCTTCTCCTCCTGTGCCAGGTATTCAAAGCATAAACCTATATTATGTTGTTCAGGAAATAGTAAGTTTTTTGGAAACTTAGGAAAAACTTGGTTACAATGCGAAGACTTTTGCATGTTATTGGTGGTGTCCCTTATGATAAGTTAATTATATGCTTTTGGAGACCTGTAAATAATCTATTTTCTTGTATGTTGTATTTGGGACATGACTAGATTTACTTCTGTGGTCCAGATTAATTTCCATGTTTTGCAGCTACAAAAGGGTGTCTGTGAAAGGAAGTCACTTAATAAAATTCCTGATGGAGTCATGCTACTTAAGAGGAGAGATGAACCAGCTTTGTTTGAGTACTCTTCATGATAAAATCTCCCTTTTCTTATGAATAAGTCCAGGGGAATGGAAGGTTATATATATCCTTGTTACTTTGAAATTTTCAAGGTCAAGCTTGATGACATTTGCCCTCTTTGTGGTGGTATTTTTTCATAGAAGAAACAATTTGATTTTAGGAAGTTAGTTTAGTCATAGTACTGTCTTTTTGGTAGGTTTTTAGAGATTCCACTTTAGCATAAATGTTAAAATAGATCCTTTGAGATGGACCTAACATAAAACGTTCTGTACAGTCAGAAATTCAGTCATGCGGGTTTAATTGTTTTTGGAAGGATGTCTAATAATTGTTCTGTTTGTCTTTGATTTAGCTCCATGGTATAGCTAAACTAAAGCCTCTACAAGATTTGACTTCTTTATTCCTTGCTGATAATCCAGTTGTAAGTCTGCCTCACTACCGCTTGTACACCATATTCCACTTGCGAGCATTGGAAAACTTGGATGGACAGCCAGTGACAAATCACGACAGGCAGGAAGCTCTAGAGAGGTTTAATTTAGGTAATAGTAATATGTTAGAACTAAAGTGAATGGTAGAAAACTTAAGTTTAGAAGGAGAAGGTTTTCTATTTGAATTTTTCCATTTTGTTTTTCAGAAGAGGTAGAAAAATTAGAAAGAGAGTTGGAAAACACGATAAAGGAGATGGAGAACCTTAAACTTAACCAGTCCAAAGTGCTTGAGCAACTTCGCCATCAAGATGAGGTCAACAAATCATTAAAAGAAAAAACTTTGCAACAGAAACAAAGCTATGAAGACCTACAAAGGGACCTGGGCACCAAAAATGAATTGGTAAGGTAATCACTTGGCACTAAGTAAATATTTGGAACAGTTTTGTTGTCAGAAACAGAGTTGTCAGTGTGAGAGTTCAGATGGCTGGAGATTTATGTTTAAAATTGAGAGAGACAAAACTTGGGCACTTCAACTTTTAGAGAGTGATTATTCTTTTACCAGTTCTTCAATATTCTGTCTGTGGAAAAAGTAAGTATATTAAGCCAGTAATCAGTATCACTCTTGTAATTTATAGTTCATAGTAACTTATTTGTTTGTCTCTAGTAATTTTTTGTTGGTGGTGTTTAAAGTTCTGTCAGTTGATGAAAGGTTAAGTATCCTCTAGCTGCTAAATTGCTGATGTACTGACTCTCCTGTATTGTTCAGACTTTAAAGTGCTGCTGCAATATGGGAAAAGATTAGATGCTTTTACAAAAACAAGGTGTTCTAATGTCAGTAATACTCCTTGATTATTATTTTGGGTAATGTCCATTAGTTTAATTGTACTTTACTAAGATCTCCTAAAATCTTAAGTTTGACAAGTATCTTTCAAGTCAGCAGGACTTCTCTTGCATTTTATAGCTACCAATGAGAGTGCTCAGTTGTGAATGAGCTGATTGGAACTTAATGTATGGCTTTTATCTTACCTGTTAGACTTGTCCCCTAAAATTTTATCCTTCAGAATCTCTATAGCTGATACTTCTATAGCTGTGTCTTCTGTGAACACGCACACTAAACCAGCAGCCTATGTCTAAGATGTAGTTTTCAGTATAGTGAGATTTAGCAGCGTATCTTTTGCAACTTAACCCACTCTTATCCTTTGGATGACAAACTTTGCTTGATTCTTTCTTCCTTTAGCTGGTGTATTGGTTTGTCACAGTTCCCTTTCCGCAGAGCCTTTATTCCTCACTAAAGGTAGCCCCACTGTGCTCCTGGATTGCATGGTTATTTTCATTTCTAGGATTTATTTGCACGTTTACTGAAGTAGAAGCATTTGTATAAAGTGTTCCAGTGAGGCTTTATATTCACTGTGGGTTCTGGATACAATTTTCTTGATTTCTTTTTTTTTTCTTTTCTCTGAAACAGTTATTTTTGCTTGACATATATTGGGTTTTAAAAGCTTCCTTTAAGCCTTTCCTTTATTCCAGTCTGTTCTATTTCTTTTCCTCCATTAGTCCTGCTTTCCACTGTCTATTGGAGTTTTGCTGCATGTTCTCCCTCAGGTATTTAGCGTGCAAAGTTGATTTAAAAAGAAATCACATGATGGACCTTTAGTTAAAAAAAAAAAAAAATCCTCAAAACCTAACTAGCACAAGGTTGAGCTAAGATGAAATGCATAGGCTCTGTACACTTGACAACTGAGATTTTTTTTTTTTCTTTTACAAACAATAAATGTTAATAGTTCTTACTGCTCATTAGTAGCAGTAAATACATATGTTATTTGGCATTGATTTTGCTAAAGAATTGTACCCAAATTTTTTTTTTTTTTGATCCTAAGTTAGTGACAAATTTATTTTCAAACCTTTGATGCATGTAAACTTAAAAGGCCCTTCATGTGATCATTTGTGCTATATTAATTGTGGGGTTCTTGTCTACCCTCAGTCATCATATTGTATCTTGTAATAAAGTTGTACTTTGTGATATTCTTGATCCAAAGTACATCATCTTAACTTTTTCTGCTGTGAGCTTTGTTCCAAAGTTAATGTCCTTGGCTTGCTCTCTACTGAACTGAAATGTATGTGACCATGATGACACTTGAATGAACATGACTTACTTTGTTTACTGCTTTATTAGCTAAAGCAGAAGACAATGGAGCTAACCCGAGCTTGCCAGAAGCAGTATGAATTGGAGCAGGAACTGGCATTTTATAAGATTGATGCAAAATTTGAGCCGTTAAATTATTTCCCATCAGAGGTAATAATTTTCAAATAATGGATCTCTTCATTGCTTTCTCTCTTGCTTTTCAACTTCGAAAACAGAAAACTTCATAGTTTTTCTGTAGTTCTAACCAATACTGCTTTGTTAAAAGTTATTAGTTAGGAAATATAAAAATTTAATTTTAAAATCGTAAGTTCGATGATTTGAACAAAACTGAATCTGAGTGACATTTAATGTGTTGAATATTAGTATACATACCTATATGCATATATTTTAGCTAAGTGGAGTCAGTGAACAAACATTTCATTCTTATTGTTAACCAAACAAATGGTAGTCCTTTCTGCTGATTAAATTTTTAAGGCCCTTTCACTTGGAGAAATTCCACAAGCCAGAATGTTCTTGAGTTAAACGGTATTAGAATTTCTGTCCTTTTNTTTTTTTTTTTTTTTTTTTTTTTTTTTTCGTGGTAGAGCTAACCTCTGTCATACTTGCAAAAAAGAACTGTAGAGGTGCCTGAATGAAAGGAGTCTGCACAAGAAATGTAAAGATCAGTAATCATTAACTATGAATGATTTTTAAGTTATGTTTGAGTAAAGTTTAAGTGCAACAATGTGATGGACTAAGTGTAATCTATATTACTACTAAGTCTAAAACATTACAAAAAATCCAGTTAAATACCAACTTGCATTACCTATTTGCAACAAACTGATCATACCCTAACTGGGTTTGTTTTCAATTCTGCTGTAAAATAACAAGAATGTTCAAGGCCAAACAAGTCAAGTGTAGTCTGTTTTCTTCTAATTGTTCTAAATTCACACTGGTTTTCCTTTATATGCTTGTTAAGAGGGTCAGATGTATATTATGAGTTGACTGCAACCATATTTCTGAAATAGATATGAAGACGTATTGCTTCATACATTTTAGGATGTTGAACTTGATAACGTACCTGGAGAAAGCCCATACATTGGTAAGGCCAGATATAAAAGAAACATGTTTATAAGAGAGGGCTACATTGCTCACAAAGCTCAGCAGATGGAGATTGGAAAAATGCAACCAGATGAAGATGACTTCTACAGGAAAACCCAGATGAAATTGCAGCTCCAAACACTAGATGAACTACTAGAGGGTAAAGAAAAAAAGATTCACTCAGGTAAACTCTTAATTTTTATCAAATAACAATTAAAATGTGTGTATCAATGTAGTTGATTCCACTGATTAAATGCTTGACACATATTTGACATAAGAATAGCAAAAGTGTGTCAAAAGCTGTCAGTGCTGTAATTTCTAAACACTGTACTTGATGCATTTTGGGTCAAAACTGTTACAATGTCTTTTTGCTATTATTTTAAGATAACTCAAGATGAAAGGATTAAATGTTATTGAAAATAGAATGCTAGGGAGGTTTCAAATTTGACATGTTAATTTAATCGTGTAAGATTCACTAAAAACCTTTAGACATACTTTTTGAGAAACCAGAATGTACTAGCTTTGATTATCACTGTTTTAAGAAAACGTATTCTGATTAACATGTTAACAGAAAACATGTGCGTAAATGTTATACAGATATTATAATATATTCTGTGGGGTTTTGTTTTTGTTTTCTTTTTGTCTGTAGCGCAAAGAAGATTAGAAGAACTGCAAAGTGCAATAGGAAATGCAGAGCAACGGGTTTTGAAAGTAACAGGGGAACTGCAACAACTGGAGGATGCTCTGGCTCAGAAAAAAGTACGCAAAGAAGTGAAGTGAATAGCAAGGGAAAGTGTTGGAAGCAGTGTTGATGTAGAAAACATAACTGTTTTTCTCCCTGTTCTTTTTTAAAGGGGCCATTGTACACATGTAAATCCATTTGTCGTGCATCAAAAAAAAATCTTACGGGTTTTAGATAGCTTGTTTATGAATAAGCTGTCAGAGTTGTAGTGCAGTTAATTGCATCTAAACATGTTCCATGTGATGCTGCTCCTGACTGTTAACTTTCCCCAGAATGCTTTGGAAGAATGTAAGTAAAGATTTGAGCACTGCAGTAAGTGGACAGTTCAGGGTCACTGCAATAGGCAGGAGGAGACTTGGATTTGAATTTGAACTTAGTTTCTCGGTTCAAATAACCATAAGCTTATGCCTCTTTAAAGGCTTAGTAAACAGCGCAGAAAGTGACAGCGCAATGTCACAACATCATAAGCAGTGCTGATGATGTGACATACATGTTCATGAAAGAGGAAGTTTTACCTGAGCCTCTCAATATAGGTGTGTGGATTGAATGTATCACAATTTATCAGAAGAGGCCTTTCAGGAAGGACTGTGTAGGTTTAATTGTGCAGCTAATAATAAGCAATGTAGCTACATAATTGACAGCAATAATTAATTTAAATATTTATAAGCATTAAACTAAAATTGTATCTTCCATTTCTTCAACAGCTGTCATAAATTATGGCTATTTTTAGTCTTTAAAGTTGCCTAAAAATCAACGACCAGGATCTTCCATATTTTAACTTACGAAGTCGTAACTGTGGCAGGAGAAAAAAAGACATTCCAGATAGTCCTCTTGAGAGGAGAGATGGAGTCTTGAGACTGCAAGGAGGAATTATACACGAGACTTTTGAAGTCTTGTTTGAAAACAAAACACTAGGATAATGGTCAAAATGAGGGTTCTGACACTTCCTGATATGGTAGACTAATGTTATGAAATTTCTAGTTACCATAAGTAAACTGTCTATTTTATAACTCTTTTTGAGAAAATCCTGTGAGTTTTTGTTATTTTAAGAATATTCAAAACAATTAAGAGATTGTTTTTAGGCGACCTGTTAGGCTAAACTAGCAGTCTGATTTAACTTTTAAAAACGTTCTTGATCAGCTGTGTATTTCCAATTAAACTATTTTACCCAACCTCCCAACATTGTCTCCAGATTTCCCAGGCTGACAAGGAGGGTCTTGAACAGCAGTTGAGTGAAAAGATACAAATCCTGCATCAGCTACGCGAGGAAGCTCTAGAACTGGAGAAACAAATGGAGAAACAGAAAAGAGAAATAGGGAAAAAACAGAAAGAGCTTGAGGACTTGCAGAGTTCTCTTGCTTCTGTAAATCCTGACGATCCAAGACATGTGAGTAAAACTGAAATCCGAAGTTGTTATGTTCTGTATATATTCGTGTACTGAGAAATGTAGTAAAGGCTATTTTAACTGATTACCATTCAGTTGCAGCTATTTTGTGAATTATATATTATTTTAGCCTATTTATCAGTTTCCTTAGCTATTATCATTTGAAAAAGCTACAATTCCTCACAGTTTAAAAAAAATCAACCAAACAAACAAAACAAAACCCCAAACCCACAAACCCCAACTTTGGTAAAACACTTAGGCAACTAATTTTCAATGCAGCTGCTGTACAGCACATTAAGAATGAGATCTTGATGCTTTGCAAAAACATGCTGTGCAGAGCCTCGGAGACAATTTCTGTGTATGGAATACGTAATGCATCTTTTTGTAAAATCTGGCCTTAAAGATTTTTTAAAGGTCTGTGTAACTGCTGCAGGCCTGTAGCTGAAGTCCTGCTTTGTCAGAGACCTCTTACATTGGCACAAAAGTCTTGTTTGCAAGAGGTCAGCCTAGAAAAGCTGTCTGGAGCAGCAGATGTGGCTGACCTGGCCGAAGTGGTGACAGCTTGTATGAATATTCCAGGCTGTGAACGGCAGACAGCTGAAGGCAGCAGCAGCTTTGCCTTTCCATGGTAGTCCAGCATCCTAAAACTAGAATCGCTTTTCAATAAATCTTTTCAAAATTAGAACTATTTATACTGCCTTTTCGGTGGGGACTAATGCCCTTTTTCTGCTGACACATACAGTCCTGTCATTACTGATGGATTCAACAAGGTCTCCGAGGTCCTGTGTCAGTGGGTTGGGGCAAACCTGGGTGCCCCAGGGAGAGCTCTGGCTGGATAGTCTCATTTTTTTTGATCTCCAAGGAAGCAAGACTTTTGAGTTATTAACTGTGTTCAGGTACAGCAAACGTTTATAGAAACTTTAAATTAAAATGAAATGGAATTACTTTTTTAATAGTGTTTTTAAAAAAGCTTTTTAAACGAGAGCTTTTCAGCTCGATGCTTTAAGTATGCAAAGAAAGAATTTTTAGACTTGGCTTCCGTTTTCAGCAGAGGCCTGTGAACACTTTTTAAAAAATNTTTTTTTCAGTTTTTTTTTTTCCAGGGTTTTTTTTTCATTTTTTTTCCCCCTCTGAGCAGTGAGGTGGCGGGAGGGCCGTGCGCCTGTCGGGCGGGATGGCTGAGCTCGGGGCCCGGCCCCTGGCGCGGAGCGGGCCCGGCCCTTCCCGCCGCCCGTCCGCGCTTCAAATCACAACACAGGAAGCGCCGCCCGGGGCCCAGCGCCCGGGAACGGCCCCCGGAGCGGCCCGGGGAACTGCGGCTGCCTTCTGCTGCCGGGGCAGGAGCGGTCGGAGAAGACGGGAGACTCTGCTGAACTGCTTTCTAAGCTAAACATACCGCTTCTTTAGTCAGATGCATTCTAGATCAGGGTGGGGCGCTTTGCATATGATACAGGAGGAAGAGAAGACAAAGGCAAAGCTGTAAGTGTTTGGGTTTTTTTCTTATTTAAACAGTGCTCTCGTGACATCCAGCAGCTGCAGCAAAATGACTCAGCGGCGGCGCCTCTAATTGGATTTTACTTGTTGAAATTTCACTTTTGAAAGCCGAATGGCAGTTTGTCTTTAACAAGGTGACAAGTTGAACTGTACCGATGGGAATGTTAAAAATGACTTCAGGTTTAATACATTAATAATACAGAAAGCTATGTTTTTACCCACTACTTCTGTTACAGAAGCAACTGTATAATTGATTTTCTGAGCTTATATTTAAAATTTCTACTGTTAGCTTGGTTTATTTTTTTAAGTAGTAAGAAGTAGGTGCTATTTACCATGACAGTGTAATTCTGTGGTTTTCTAAATTTTCTGACATTTGAGTTGTTTGTGATTAATTTCATACCAGTGAGAAACAGCGCTATATTGTGTTCTTAAGCTAGTTTTGTATACAGCTGAAACAATCAGCTAAATTCATACTAAATGCATGAAGTCCTGACCAAAATCTCTGTGAGCTGTGGGTACAGTGTATTTCCCAAAAATACATTAACAAAAATTATTAAAATCTACTTTAAGTAAATCTTTGCTATAAAGTTGCCCTGACTTGCTGGTTGTTCAGAGTATTTTGCTTTGGGTGGTGACTGGACAAGTTTTAAAGCATCATCTGCTGTGAAGGCGATGCAGGATGACGGGATTAAAGCTTCTGGCAGAAGGCATGTTTGTTCTTGACTGAAAGAGGATATTGTATAGCAAAAAGTAAAGGCAGGAGGAAAGGTAGTATCCATGAGTAATAATTTATAAATGCAGGCCTTATTCATGATGCCTGGGCAAGGGGGAGACTACTAACAATGCTGTTAGCTCACAGATTGCTTGTTTATCTGGGATTCTTTGTGGGGCACTAACGAGGAAAAAAAGCAACAGAAAAAAAACCCAAACCCAAGCACCACAACATATGCTACATTTGTCTTTTATTGCTGGCAGTAAGATGCTGCAGGACTGAGCTAAAATACTGATTTGACTTTTTAATTTATACTGACATTGTCCCACTTTACCTTTCCAACTGTTAATTTACAGGCTCACATGAAAGCTCAAAAAACAAGTAAAGAACAGCAGTTTGATGTCATGAACAAACATTACAAACAGCTTGAGAGTCGCCTGGATGAAATGCTCTCTAGGATTGCTAGGGAAACTGAGGAAATCAAGGACTTGGAGCAACAGCTCACTGATGGTAAATTTTTCCTTTTGTCTTAGAGTATTTCTTGTATTTAGGATAATGTGACAACTGAACTAAGGATTCAGGTTTGAAACAGATCTGCATAAATGCAATACAGAATGTGTAGGAAAAGGTTGAAAAACTATTCTTAACTGATCTAAATGGAAACTTTGGGTAAATTATTTTATTTTTTTTATTATTATTAAGTTCATCTCACTTGTACATGGTTGTGGAAGGCAGTTCGGTTGGGGGTGTTGTGTGTGGGTTTGTTTGGTTGTTTTTTTGTTTTTTTTTTTTTTTTCCTTAAGGTGGGGGAAAGTTTTGGAAACTGACTTAAAGTCAATGAACTAAACTTATGCATACATTTATGGTACACCTAGTTTATGTGAAAGTAAATATCCCCCAAAAGAACATGAATATAAAAACTGAAACAAAATCGATTTAGGTGTAAAGGTAGCAAATGTCATCTTAGGTTGGGGACAGGAATGCACAAAGAACTACAGTTCTTTTTAATCTTCCAGTGGTCAAGTTAATATGGTAACGTGGGAACTCTTAGCCTTTAAAACACAGCTCAGGCATTTTCTGGTTGAGTTCTAGTTACCTGTTGTTACTGCATGTTCCAATCTTAAAGAGGATTAAGAAAGGCAGATTTTTTTGTTTTGTAAATAAGTGTGGCTTCTTAACTAGCTCAAATTTGGTTTGCATTTCTGCAGGTCAAATAGCAACAAATGAAGCACTGAAGAGGGATTTAGAAAGTATTATCATTGGATTACAGGAATACCTGGAAAGTGTTAAGTGTCAGGCAAAACAGGCCAATGATGAATGTAAGGAGTTGCAGAAGGATAAAGAATCTTTGCTACAAAGATTGGCAGATCTAGAAGAGGAAAGAAACAGCCTGGAAATAGTTGCCATGGATGCAGAAAATATGAGACAAGTAAGGCTTAATTCTATGTTTCTTTCCAAATTCAGATACCAAAGAATAAACTGGGGGGAGCGGGGGAGCAAATGGCCAAATTGGGAATAGCAAAGAACAGTTTCTTGGATAAAATAACTTTTTGGTATGGTAACTTTTGATGTGCCTGTGCCCATTAAGAACAGAATTTGGTCTTTAAAACCAGTTGCAAGAGACATACGGTAAATCTGTACTTTACAGAAGATGTCTCAGAAATGCAGGCTTTACCTTTCAGAAGTTACTAAACATGGCTTTGCAGTCGATATCATAGTGAATTGCATTAGTGAGAACTGTCTGGACACTAGCCAAGGATGTGCATATTATTAGCTTGCATCTGTCCTGTCAGCCAATTACTTAGAGAGCTGTCTTAGTGTCCTGATAGGTTTCATGTAAACCTTAATACCGGACACAAATGTGTATCGCTTTAAGGTAGACCTTTCTAACTTGAGTGTAGATTTTTGTATAGTCTGTCACAGTAGTGTCCTTGACCTGACCTTTGAATGTAGTAGTGCCACCTAGCTTTAAGTCTTAATGTTTAGTGATGAGGGTTAGTTATTTTAATCTATCTGCTGCCACGCTGACGATGAGTTCCAGAGTAACAGAAGAAGAGAGGCAACGTAATCTAGGAAATCTTGGCTCTCCTGCGTATATATTTCTAAAATTAATGTAAAATTCCAGGAGATCACAATGCTAGAAGGCGCACTCCAAGAGCAGCGAGAAATAAATGAATCGCTTAGAGATGCACAAGGGGACATCAGTGCCTATGAGGCGGAACTGGAAGCCCAGCTAAGAGACAGAGACACTGAAGCCAATCAGCAAAAAGAAGAATTGGAAAGACTGAAACAACTTAGCCAGGTAAGAACAGAGGTCTTACGCTGCCAAAGGGGTAGTACGCCCTGGGACAAGGGACAACCAAACTCTGCTCCATACCATATCTCCAATGTTGACTTGCAAATAATTATTGGTTTAGGTGTGCCCCCAAATGGAAGGTGATACCAGTTTGCTAGGATTTATAACTGCATTGAAGCAAGGTACAGATCATTTGGGGACCCTGTAGAGAATATTCACCATACTTAAAGGGAAAAAAATAATCTGCATCTTTTTGGAGAGAGAACCATGCACACATCGAAGAAATGACACTAAAGGAGTCCTGTGAAAAGTAGCAGGTTCAAGACAAAGGTTGCCTTTGCTCTTTGTGGTAGAAATTGAGTTTTATAGCAATTTTAAAAAATTTTTGTAATATAGTAGCTTTCTGCTGGGGGAGAACAATGTATGCTTTAATTTGTACAGTCCTATTTATCTTACTGTTGGGGATCCTCATCTGGATTTGTGTATGATGATGTACAATAACTACTTTCTAGGTTCAATTTCCGTTCATCAGAAATCAACATAGCGGTGGGTTTTTTTGCAAGACTTATTCCAACTGCACATTGCAGATTTCAGGCAGAAATGAAAATGGAAAACAGTAAAGTTGATGTTCTGTCCCCAACCCCTCCTTTCAGTTTTGATGTTTCAGAAAAAACTTGGAATGTCTCTGTAGAACACTGATAAAATGTCCTACCCACTAGACAACTGGCAGATTTACATGCTCATGCTAGGTCTAGATTAGAATTTAAAATACCAGTCATGATGATGATGTTTTAGGAAATACACCTGTTATCTATACATGGTGACGGGTTAATTTGGGATGGTTTGTGTTGTTTTCTTATTTGTTGTCTTTTTTTTTTTTTTTTTAGGAGGTGGTGTCATATTATTGTTTTAAGAAATACAGCTGCTGTGTCTTTGGGTGACAGGTTGGGGTTGGGAGTGGAGATATTAATCTGAAGGCTTTCTGTGTTTGTAGATGGAACTGTCAGCCCTGCAAGCAGAACTTGAAAAAGAAAGGCAAGCATTAGAGAATGCTCTTACCAAAGCACAACTAGCAGAAGAGAAGGAACAACAAAATTATAAGCTCCTTTCTCAGTTCAAACAATTGCAGGTGAAGTATTTGTTGCCATTAAAAAGTTACCTGATACACAGTATGTTTCCCCACTTGCCCGAGGGGAAGGGGATAAGAATTTTAAAGGTGTCTGTATGAATCTTGTTTTGAAGTCCAGTACTACTTATGACTTTTCCTGATTTCAGTTTTCTTGTCCAGAAAGCCTACACCATAGTCTTATCTGTCTATTTTAGATATTTAGATTGACCTTTGAAATAATTGCAGAGCTGCTTAGTTATATTGCAGAGGGATTGATAAATTGTTATGTGTATCTTAATTTCCCACAAGCTTCGTCCAGTACATGTCAGTAAGAAAACTATTTGGATGCAGAAGAAAGAACTGATCCAAAGAAAAGCAGAATTTATTCCCTCTGTTTAAAGTTGTGATCCTGTGGAAATTCAGTAAAATTCCTCAAAATGGTAATGGCATTCAAGTACAATAGGCAACAGAGCCTGTGGTCCTGGAACTCACAGGCATTTCATGAACTGCATAGGTGTACAGAAACACCTGTATTTAATACAGTGTCACAGAGCAGTGCCTCATCTTAACTGAGATTAGAAACGGAGTGTTCCTCTTCCTAAAGCTTCTGAAAGGCTTGATCAACAGGATTTCTCTAGGCAAGAGTAATATACTGGGTTCAAGATCTTCAAAATACAGCTGGCAAAGAAACCCCCTTCTCCCTCTCTTTAAGTGCTGCATGATTAAAGCAGTTTCCCTCATTGTGGGGAGGCTGGGTTCAGTCCTTCTTTCTCTTTCCTATCACATACTCCTCATAGGATACAATGACCACCAGAATAGAATAGCTCATTTGGAAGCGACCTACAACAAACATCTAGTCCAACTGCCTGACCACTTCAGGATGAGCTCATAAAGGATCCTTACCAGATACTAGCACTGTCAGTTTTGCTGAAGCTTGCCTGTGTGCAGAGGAGAGTTTAAGACCACTGGGGCCAGGACAAGTGTGACTCCTTGGTCCAGTGGCTGGGACAGTGTCTGCAATTGTTCCATTGTCTGTTATGGATAGATGGCATGGCAAGCTTCTGTATGCCACTGGGCTTTGCTTATGTAAAGACAGTACTTCCTTAGTTTAAGGAAAGGGTAAGATCACTTTTTAACTGGTATTTAAACACTTTTCAACATAAAGGAAGCTGAAAGACAAAGATTGGGGTGTTTTTGTTTTGTTGTTGATAGTGGTTCAGGCTACACTGAGAAAAATGTTTGAACTCTATTTAAAAAACAGAAAAAAACCCAAACATCCCCCACCCCCCCCAAAAAAAAACCACTACTAACAACAAACCCCCCCAAACAGATCTAGGTACTAAAAATTCTAGCTTTTATTGTATGTGCATTTGTTTGCTTATGGTTGTGTGGGTGGGGTTTTTTGTCTTTCTTTTTTAGGGAGACAATAATCTCCTGAAACAACAGCTTAAAGATCTTCAGAATCAGCTAAACCATGCAGTTGGTAACTTAATTCATCCTGAGGAAGTCTTAGCTCGTATAAATGAACTCAAGCAGAAGCTACAGACAGGAGTTGGGGAGATTAAGTGAGTAAAATAAAGGTGCACACAGTGTTAGATTTGTGCATGTGAAATTGGTAAGTACATGAGAGCAACAAGGTACTTGTGCTGTATCCTACCGAGTCCAACTTGGGGCAGTTCAAACATGAACTTCAGTACCCTGTGGTTATTACGAGAAAATCACCTGAGCTCAGTCACTGTATTATGAATATGCAGTCCGCTTGGGTTTTGCTGTAAGGGACAGGGTAAATGGTTTTTCCCCCCTTTGTCCACAGCAACAAAGAATGGTAATAAACGAAGGCAGAATGGTATAAATAGAGACAGGGTGGAGATCTGTCTGTGCAGTGTAATGTGTTCAGTGCTGCACCTGAGTTCATTTATGCTGGATGTCTTAAACTTGCGCTATTGTATTAGGTGTCATTCTTTCAGTATCTGGTATCACAATTTAAAATCACTATTTTCTATCTTGGAACCTGGATTGTTTCTCTTTCAGATGTCAGAATTCAGCTGATGTTTTAGGGAAAAGTCTTGCAGATCTGCAGAAAGAATTTAATGACATCCTTGCTGATGCTCAGAGGGAAAAAGAGAAAGCATGGGCTAGACAGAGACAACTGCAGGAGGAAATGGTGTCCCAGCAGGAAAAACTGGAAGATGTACAGGAGAAATATAGACAGGCACGTCTTACTCTTGCTTTTGTTGTTTTGATACGACTTCAGCTTAGCCTAGAAAAGGTAACGTGCAGCTGAAGGATGACATTTCACTGTCAATGTAGCTTTGCTACCCTCCATCTTTCAGAGAAGTATAATTTTACTGAAGGTAGCCAAATTGAATATTTTTACATGTCAGAAACACATTGGCAACTTGCATCAGAGCAGCATGCTGTTACTTGTGATTAGAGCAGGAATATTAACCATTATTAGGAAAATCAAAACTCTATTGTGCACAAATGTATATTATGTAATAATTTTCATTATAAAGAAACTGTAAGTAGGCAAAAGCTTCCGAATGCTTCCATGCTGTGCATACTGTGAAATTCTGGTTAAAGTAGTGAAATACATCAGCCATTCTTGCTTTCTTTTGATAAGTGTTAAATCGGATATTTGGCAGGACATGTGCCTTTGCAACCTTTTGTTGGCTTTATCATATAAAACTTGTAAACATGTTGCTTGGAGGAGAAGGGTTTAATGTACGTTAAAACCACAAGCAATCTCATAGCAAATTTTAGCTGTACGATAACAAGGAGAGACCTGCTTTTTGGTGTTTATGTAACAGTAGAGTCTGAATTTTACTTTTTTTTATTAATAGTCTTTATGATTTTTGCCTGATTATTTGGTGAATTAGAATTTAGACTCAATGATACATCTTGGAGGCAGCAAAGATTTTAATTACAGGTACAAAAATATAGCCAGTAATCACCTCAAAATCACTATACATAGCACTAACAAAATAACTCGGGCACTTTTAAAATGTAATAGTTGTAGTGGCGAAGCAGTTCTTTTTCCTTTCTCCTCTGGTATGCTGATAACTGCACTTCCCAAAAAGTTGTGTCTTTAAATCATTAATATAGGGTGTCTTTTGGTTGAAGAAGATATCTTTTTGGATACTCATTCTAACCTATTTCTCTTACAGGTTAAAGCTGAAAATAGGCAGAATAAGAACAAGGTCCACCAGTTAGAGAATGAAATTCAACATTTACATGAAAAAATAAAGAGCATGGAAGAAATTCAGGGCCTTGCTGATCAACAGCTCCAAGAGGCAGATGAAGAGAAAGAAACTATTCTTGCTCAACTGGAAGATTTAGAGAAAAGGGTAGGAATGAGGAAGGACAAGTCCATGGACTGTGTTTTCTCCTGAAAAGAAGATTCGAAAACTTATGCATTATTTTGCTTTCTAAGATAGATCAAATAACAGGAAGGAACACCGAGGTTAACTATAACATCTTTCGTTTTCCTTAAATTTTATTGGTTGTCGTTGCTTTAGTTTTTTTCTGTTACTTCTATGTATACAATACAAAAGGGGATATGGGGGGGTCGAGGAAGAATTCATATCAAGAGAAAGCCTTTCTTCTGTGCTGTTTTTTACTTAAAACTTATAAAACCTATTGTTTTCCTGGTTTCAGAAAAAAGTAGAAGATGCCAGGGCACAAATGCAATTTGTCAGTCTAGATAAAGAACTGAAGGAATTAAAGAGAGCAATCATCACTTCAGATAAGCTGGCAGCCACAGAGCTCTCCATTGCTAAAAATCAGCTAAAGGCTCTTCATGGGACTGTTCTCAGAATTAATCAGGAGCGAGCTGGGGTAAATCAACATGAACAATTATTGCTTGTATGTAAGTAGTGTTTTCTAATGCCATCATAATGGAAGCAGTCCTGGTGACGTCTTTTAAATTCAGCTTCAAAGCTTTATTCTGATTTGTCCTGCTGCATAGGAGCTCTTGCTTTGGACAGAGTCTCATCTTGAAATACAGTAGATGAATGCCTGAGTAAATTTGGCTGTGGACAGGCATTCTTGCTGTCTGTTAGAAGGTGAGGGAGAGGCAAGTTTAATCTCTTATTAACTGGAAATCAGACACTAGATAATGCATTGTTATGTAAGATAGAAAAGCAAAAGAAGATACTATGGATGTTTGTTTTTGCACTTCAAAATTTTAAAACGGGGGATAATTTTTGACTACATACTAACATCTCCTGTGTAGAAATACTGTAAAGTTAAATGAGAAATATTATTTTACGTAAACTTTGCCTGTTTCCGGAATTCCAGAACAGACAAGTGCTGATGCTTCTTCTTAGGCAGCTTTTCACAAAGCTGTACGAGACATCTGCACACTTGTGAAGTATTCTTGCAAACTAAGGCTCAAACTAAAATGTCAATTTTAGGAGATTGAGGAAGCCGAAGAGTTCTGTGCTGAGGCAGCTCGTGCAGCTCGGGATCTTGCCAGAGCAGAAGCAGAAATAGAATTGTTACAACAACTCCTCAAAGAGAAGGAAGAACAAGTAGGTTGCAGATCTGTTTGCTCTGTATTATATGAGGATAAAATACTTATATTGGTTGAATGTGTTTTTGAAAATGCCGTATTCAGATGTGTCTGCCCCACCTTTTTTCCTCAGGTTTTCCCTAGTCACAATGCTCTTCCCTGCCAAAGAACAAAATGAAAACCTCATCGACTAGAATAGCTGACTTCTAAGGAAAACTATCACCTGTTCACTTAAATGCCTGTATCTGGTTATGTCTGCAAGCCTCAGCCATATGAGGGGATGGGAAGAACAATTTTGTTGTATTAAAATGGTGTGTGTGCTTTGAATAAGCACTTTGTAGGGACGGATAGGCATGTTTGAAAAAGTTACAGCACAGTCTAATTTAAACTGAAGGTGCTTTGCTTTAATTTAAACTTATGTTTTAAATAGTTTCAGCATGAAATGGAGAAAGCTGGTGAGAAGACTGTTGCATCAAGCGCTCAGAAGTTTGAAATTGATAAATTAAATGAAGTTATGGAACAACAAAAAGCAGAAATTGACCGTTTAAGGTGGTTGTTGGATAACATTGGGACAGGTAATCTTGCTTTTCTCTCCATTTCTTGCAGATAAGCATGGATGCAGAAGACTTCACTTTATTTTCTATATTTCTCACTGTTTGATCTGAGAAGCTTTTCAGAGCTCTGGAAGTTTCTTCTAGGAGAATAAGCTGTGCGGGATGCCTTCGTGTACAGTTCCCATACAGGATACATTTAGTGCTTAAATCACAGCGTTTCAGTGGATTCTCTGTATATATGTATATGCAGCAAACAGCAAGACAGAGTGCAGTTATGTGAGGTGTACGGGTGTCTCCTTCAGATCTGAAAAATGAAGGAAATGGATGGTTAAGGACCAGCAATGGCACTGGCGCTTCCTTTCTGGTTTTGCCATTGATGTGCCATGGGACCTTTGGAAATGTAGTTAAGTTCTGCCTCAGTTTGAAAATCAGAATGACAGTGTGTTCATTTTCATTAGTTTGTATTAACAACACTTTTTACAACTATTTGGAAAACAGTAATTGTGTTATGAATTGTTTAAACTGCTGTAGAACATTGTCAGTGATCTATATATAAGGAAAAATGAGCATCAGTTACCTGTATGTGAACTTGTATTTCTACAATCTTAAAATTACAAACTTGCAAGGTGTATATTTATATCACCATATAATAACAGTTAGTTTGTTTCTCCTGGCAATTATTTGTTTAATATTGTTTCAGATTAACAGGATAACAATGAGGGAAAAGCTTTAAACTGTTACTTTTAATTAAAGCTGAATGCAGTATTTATGACTATTATTTGCCTTACATACCTATAAAAGTGTGATTAATTTACAGGTAACAAAGATGAAATTCACAACTTACAAGATGAAATTGCAGCACTCAAAAATGTGCTTTCATACCAGAACGATTACATCACCAGTATAGCAGATCCATTGAAAAGAAGGGGATACTGGTATTACGTGCCATCATCACAGGTCAGAAATAAAATTCCTATTACTTGGAAAGCAATTTGATATGGGAAAGACCATTATAAACTTCCTAGGTTGTGAGGAACTTAAGAAAAAATATTGGCTGGCACATAAGAGAAATACTGAAACAACATGTTCCCCGATAAAGCTTGTTAATGTGTACTAACAGGAATCTAGTATACATAAAATTTGTAGACAACTGTTCAAAATGCAGTACTGTAGATTCATTAGGTGAAGGTTTAAAAGGGGACATTACAGACAAACACATCTTGAAAAACAGCGTTTGTCTGAATTTAAGAGAAATACTGTTAAAACATACTTAGTGTTCTCTTTAAAGCAGCGTCATGCTTTGAAGTGAGAGGAAGCATGGTATGTATAGCCTGTTCTTGAAAAATCAGTGCTTTAGAATGTCTACAACAAATAACTTATTTTACAGGATTTATTATTTCTAGATTAACATGTATTCTTTTTTTCTTTAGGCTTCAACTCCCGCTTCCCGCAGCACAAAGGATTCTGGAGTTTGTTTACTGTGTTCTGGCACATTCCCACCCAGAAAAGGGTGTGGTCAGGACAGGCAGTGCAGGAAGGAAGACTTGCCCAGTCAAGGAGGACGTTGGGTTTACTCACCAGTCAGAAATAGGTTGTACAAAACAAATTCTGGTAAAGGTAAGTCAGTCTCATGGTCTCAGAATGTTTAGGAGCATACTAAAGATGGACTTGCTTAGTGGTCATAGTGAATTTTTTTTTTTTTAGGTGTGTGAATGAATTACAAGTGTTTATTACTGTTGAACTCATTATTCAGTTTAAGCAGTGTTTATTAGATTTTGGTAGTTTACATAAAACGTATGTTACTTTAAAATGTGCGTTTGAAGAATATCTTTTACTGAAGAAGTGATTAAAAATAACTTTATTTTTCTTTCTTTCTTTTGGTAAAGATAGAAAAGCGAAAGAAGATAGTGAAGGAAATGAAGAAACTTGTGTACCCAAAGACCCTCATTTTGTCCCACCTCCTGGTACAGTTATTTACACAGTCCTTCCAGATGGTGCCCCCGTACCTCAGGGAACGGTGGTCTATGGCCCTCCTCCTCCTGCTTCAGCAAGTGGAGGTTCGGTTGCTCCTGGATCTGTTATCTATGGCCCACCTCCTATGGGAGCCCCGATTGTTTATGGCCCTCTTCCTCCAAACTTCACCCTCCCACTCATTCCTGTTGGAGTGCTTCACTGCAATGTGCCTGAACATCATGATTTGGTAAGATACGGAGCTGTAAGCTGCAGGTTTAACCATAGGTAACTGACTTATGAATGGACTAGGAGCAGCTTTTAACATATGCTTTCTCAAAAAAAGAAAAAGCAAAAACCATAACCTCATTTTCACAAATTAGATTAGTCCAGGGGTTTTTTGGTTCATTTCTTTGGTTTGGTTTTTNTTGGTTTGTTTTTTTTTTTTTTGTGTGGGCGGGGGGGGAAGTCTCTGCTAGGAAAGTTCTGGATCTACAAGAGCTTGCTGATAAGAATGCTCTATCTTCAGTGCTAATAGTTCAGTCTTTTGTTATCTGTAGCTGCTCCTGTGTCTCAGGAGGACTGAAATAGAAAATAGGTCTTGATTTTTGTTGTTCTATTTCCTGTATGTAGGAGAGTGAAGTCTCAAGGCTAGAAGACACTGTGTATTATTTAAAGTCTCAGAAATACAAAGATAAATGGTCAGACGCAGCTGAGCATAAATGGAAGAAAGAGGTGGAAAAATTGCATCAAAACATTGAGGAACTTTTGCATGAAAGAGAAGAGTTGGAACATGAAGTAGCAGAGCTACGAAGAGCAGCTCAAAAATGTAACAAACGCAAGTAAGAATATTGCACTAGAATGCATTTAAAGTCAGCGTGTGGAAATACCTAAACTTTTTTCCACTAAAAGTCAGTTTTGACTTATTTACAGTTAATGTTTTTGTCTGTATAGTATGTGTAATGGATTAGAACTTCAAGAGGCTCGGGGCCTCTGGCATTTTGTATCTTAATTCCATGTCTTTCTTCCCGATCTTTTAGGGACTTTATTGAAGGGTATACTGACAACCTTATTGCAGAAATGCAGTTAGAAAAGTCTCTTAAACATCATGAAGATATTGCAGATGAAATTGAATGTATAGAGAAGACTCTTCTGAAGCGACGAGCAGAGCTTAGAGAGGCAGATAGGTTACTTTCAGAAGCTGAAGTGGAACTTGAGAGCACACGGGGGAAAGTAAGTGGAGCCATAACTCTAAAGTGCAGAAGGATTTATGTGTTGCATTAAGATTGTTTTAAGCAGAGAATTTTTGTTTGCCTAAGCAGTTTATTTTCACTTGGATAACCTGCAACCTCTTAAAATGCTTCTATTTGAAAATAAGTCATGGGATAACCTGTGCTAAATGTTTCAGTCCTTACCAAAGCTGAGGAAGCTTTTCTGCTCTGGACAAGAGGAGAAAAGGCTCTGCTTCATGGTGTACAAAGGGACAAAGTGCAGGTGAAATATTCAAGCCAGGAGGAGGTCATCTTTAGACAGCTGACCTGCAGGTTATGGATGTGGAAAGCATAAGATGGGAATGTATTGTCTCAATAATACTCAGTTTTTGTTCTAGACTAAAGATGTTATTCAAAAGTATAATCGTGCCAAACAGCATTTGTCCCGTACTGAAACTGAGGCAAAGGAGCTAGAGCGAAGGGCTCAGGAAATGGCCATTAAACTGGTGAAAGCAGATCAGCAATTAAGGTACTCCGCTCTTGAGAATTTGTATCAAATGGGGATGAGGCGAAGAACAAGATTCTTTCAAATGTCAAGATGGTGCTTTTGGTGAGGGAGAGCTGTTAAAATGTTAATATGTAAGGCATAAATGCTTCTTTAGGTTATTACAGGCAGACACAAGGGATTTAGAACAGCATAAGAGGGAACAAGAAAGTGTTTTGAAGGAAATCAGCAAAATGGTGGCTGCAAGAGACTCTGAGTTCCAGTCGTTAAACCAGAAGATAGAAATGCTAACTGAAAGGTCAGCATTTTTAATTTACTGTAAACTGTATTAGAGAAAATAAAGATGTCCCTCCTCCAAGAAGTTTCTGCCTGAGGTATTCTTGTTTCTTCTGAGTCATGTTTTTATTTTCCCCTGTCAGTCTTCAGAAGCTTCAAGGAGATATTAAAGTTGCAGAAGGCAATGAAGAACATCACCTCCAAATCCTTAGAGAAGCAGAAAACCTTCTTCAAGGCAAGAAAACTGAACTGGAAAGACTGAAAGATCAGGTAAGGTTTACTTTACTAACTCTGGACTATCAATGTTGTTGTTTTTGAGGTAACTGAAAGCTGAGAAGAGTCTTAAGTTCTGAACTGCCTTGTCTGAAGAATGTAATTCTTAAGTTTATTTTAATGTTGGTAATTTGACTTCTCTTTGTTCTGTCTCATAATAAGCATGATCCCAATCTCACTGGTGTTTCTGCATAATAAATGTCCTAGAGAATGCAGTAACAATTCTTAGTACTTTTCAGAATGAGAGACTTAACTCTCTGAGGTACAGGACTGCGCCGTCCAGACCAGAACTTAAGTATTACACAGGTTCAGCAAATGAAGCTCATTGCTCTGATCCTTGTCTTAGGCAATTCAAATAAATCTCTGGCAGGGAACAGTATACTGTGCTTGTTCTTGTGCACGTGTGTAGCTACAAAAATAAAAGCCTTCAGATGCTTCTTCTGTTAAACTTTGATATTGTAGATTACTGCTCAGCAACAAGAACTTTTGTTTCTGGAGCAACAGTCAAATCAAAGAAAAGAAGAGCTCCATGTCCTTCAAGACTGCATTTCTCAAAAGAAAGGTGACCTCAAAGAAGCTCTTCAAGATGGAGAGACTGAAGCAAATGAAAAGCTACGCCAAATAAGAGTAACTTTTCTCAATCAGTTTTTGATTTATTATATCTCTGAAGGACAGCAAAAGAATAGATGTATCAAAAACATCCCATAAAGTTTCCACAAAACCAGTTTTGCTTTCTACAACCTCCCAAAACCCACTGAAAAAATAGAACAAGCAAGTTCACAGTTTTGTGTGGCTGAGAGCTTGGTGCAGATGCACAAATAAGAAGTAGAACTCCCTAGTTCCAGTAATACTTACAGAATTGTTCCCTTGAGAACTAAACTATATTAAATAGAAGTCTGTGAATGATTTACTCTTGCTGAGACAAGCAGCTTCTAAAGCAAATCAGTCTGATCAGTGTGTGTAAAACACAATAAAACTGATGTCAGTCAGCTGTCTGGCTCCATCCCCATTTACTCCAGAAAGGATTCTGTGCTTCTTTCTGAAATAAAAACAAAGTATCAAGGTTTAATTATATTTTGGGGGGCCTTTTCACCTGACTTCCTGTTTTAAGGCCTACCTCTTGTTCACTTCAATGATGGTGTTCTGGTCAAACTTGTAGATCAAAATCTTTGCAAGATTGCTACTTTAAATTGTCAGCAAGCAAGACTTTAACCTAAATATTCCCTATTTTTTTGTTTGATTACACCATTAACTGTAGGTATAAACTCGGGAATTAAATTGAACAGAATATTGGTGATGGACTTTTATAAATATTTAGAACTTCTATTTAAAGCAAAAATTTATTTAAAATGGCAAATAATGGCATTCTTTGTAACACTGATTTATTTCCTCAGGAAATAAAACTACTTCTGGAAGAGCTTAATGTTGAGAAGAAAGAACTGGATGTGCAGATTAATGAGAAAAGAGCACAGCTTTTGATCATAAAGAAGGATATTGGAAAAGAGGAAGAAAATTTTCAAGGAATACTTGGGCAAATCACCAGGCATAAGATAGGTATGTCCCTGGCTTTACAAGATGGTATTTTGTGTGGATTGAAAAGATACTCTGAGCACTTAGTTGTGTATCGCTGCAATTGTCTATTCCTCACTCCTTTTTAAGTATTGTGAACAATTGCAGAGAAAGAGTTCCCTTTAATTCTCGTAGTTTATACAGAGCTGACTAGATACCCTCTGCGTAAGTTGAGGCAGTACTTCATGCTGCTTTGTGTTTGGGACGGGAGTTTTTCATGCGGGAGAGAAATGTAAACAAATCTGCTGTCAGGACTGGTCAGTTAAGTTCACGCTTGAGCACTGTGTGGTTAGGAGACACTGGCTGTGCCATGTTCACAGAAGAATAATTAAACAGTGGGATGTGTGGGGAAATGGAGGCATCTTCTTCCAAGCAGTCACATGCTGTCAGACTGTGGGAAGTATAAGCAGCAGCAGTTTGTAACTGTTGTATTTCTGAAATATTTTATTTTATTGTTTATCACTCAGATACTCTGTCCCAGGCTAACTCCCTAGGGAGTAGGAAGGGCTGGAGACCTAGGGACCTGCAACTTGCTGGTAGAACAGCATCAGATATAATACCTGGTGCATCTGACATGGCAATTGAAAACATGTAGAGTTTTACCGGGATGATATCAGTACAGTGTCTCTTAATTTTTCCTTGGTGACTTTTTTTGCAAATAGAATACATTTAATGTGCTTGTAAAAACCTTTGAATTCTTTCATCTTACTAGAACTGAAACACGTTCTGGAAATGCTGGAGCTTGAAAATAATGAACTTAAAGGTTTGAAACTACAGCATGACCAAAAGGTCAATGAGCTAGAAAAGATTCAGGCTGCAATTCTAGAAGTAAGTATTTCTTCTGTAGCTAATATGGTAACTGGAAGAAGAGCTTGGTATATTCTGCGGTTCTGTTACAATATGGGTAACAGAGTCCCTATGCTTCTAAATCAGTCTAGTCTGATTGCAGCTTATCGCAGAAAAATCTTAAGTCTGCCTAGGCCCTTCAAAATAAGGAGGGTTTTCTTGGTGCATATGATGGAGAGAGGGCAAAAAGACAGAAGGCTCTTCTGTAGCTATAGAATGATGAATGCTGTTCCATTAGTATCGGCTTCTAGAGTCGTCTTACCTGGATTCTGTTTGTGTCGTCACTTGCAAAGAGTAAGTTTGGAAGACAGTTTACTAACTCAGCTGAATGATCTTCTCTACCATTAAAAAGGTATTTTAGCTCAGCTAGTCTCTTCTAGTTTTGACTAATACAGACAGACGTTCAACTTTGCTACCAGTGGGTAGAGAGATCAGAGGCATCCCTTTGGAAGTCTCATAGTAGCTACAGGATTGTTGGGTCAGAGTCTGGGATAGCCTTCCTTTACTCAGTTACGCAGTTCCAGAAAACCTAACGTATTTGGAAGACAGCATTTATAAGCAGATATTACCTACTGCTTACTTTTAAAAGACTATACCTCTTCTGTCTGTGCCCTTCCTGTGAAGGACAGGGAAGAGAAGGGACTAGTCGGTGTGCTTGATACCGTTCTGTTACCACGTTTAAAGTGGTCACCTTAATATGTCACCTGAGCATCTTGCAGCCCTGGAAGTGGTCGTTCTCTCAAAATCCCTGTGATGAAGGGATGTGCTACTCATACGGATGGGAGGGAAAAATGGTGGTTAAACTACGATGGAACAAAGAACCCCACTGCTATGTTCTAGTCCTTGTGTTCATATTCATCATAAACACACTCAAATTAATCTGGCACTTTAAGCAGCCTGTTAGAATGCAGTAGTTGTAGGGGGTACTCTTGCCTACATGTGATCTCTGAATGAAAGGTCTTTAAACTGCTGCAGCTGGAGGTGTTAATAACTTGTTCTACTCCTTGACCATGTGAATGTGTTGTTCACTATACCTTCTTTTGCAGGAGAAGTTAAAATTGGAGAATATTCAGAGATTATTTCAGTGTCAGCAAGGGGAAGTAGATTGGCAGGAACAACTACTCAAGAAGGACCGTCAGGAAAATGAACACCTGGTTTCTCAAATGCGCGCTCTGCAAAGTAATATTGAGTCTTTGAATAAAGAAAAGGAAAAGCTTGAAGATGACTGTCAGAGTTTGGAAAAGAAATTGTCACAAACCAGAAGGTGGGGGGAAGACTTTTTTCTGCAAAGATCAGAAGTGATGGGAAGTGCCTTGAATGGCTGTTTATCATAATTAAAAATACAGCTATAACTTTGAGGTGCCCCATTATACAGAATATGCTGTTTCTTACATCCTGTGGAGGTTTTATTGTAAGCATGTCTACAGCAGACTTACAGAAAATAATCCGCAGTGAAGCTGATGAATGCAACAGCATTTGTTATATCATGGCAATTCAATGAAAAACGTTATGAAAAGCAAAATAGTAAGTCTTGGAACAGGACAGCTGTCTAGCTCTCATGACTACGAGGTAGCATCCCCTTGAGCTGAGAAAATTTTTACTGAAATGGAGCTGTTTTTTACAGTCCTTGCCAAGTAGTTCCAACAAACCAAGAATATGTATTCACATTTTACAGAGACTTAACTGCTGCTGAAGGTACCAGCAAAACTGCATTGTCCAATATAGAAAAAATGGAATTGGATGTTAAAAACCTGCAGCAGGAGGTACATCTACTGAACAAACAAAAAAAATCACTGAATGGAGACATTATTGTTGTACAGAAGGATCTTCAAGGTAAAGGTCAATTTTTGGTTTTAAACTAATATATTTTAAGAGTAATTTTGTTAAAAGACACACTGTAACTGTACTGTGTGATATTAAATATCCAACATGCTCAGGTATCTACAGGCAGAAGGTATTTAACGTGTTGAAAAGATGTAATCAATAGAAAAACATTTTCTAAAATTTCCTCTTCATTTATGAAAAGAGAGAACTTTATTTGTATAGGTATTTCAAATGGCTGACTGAAAATCTGTCACCAAATATTTTTCTAGAAAAAAAGGAAGAACTAGAAACACTGAAGGGAGAATTAAAGGACTCCAGGCAACAGCTTCAACTGGTAGAACAGGTTAGTTTTGGTGAAATACATACTTATCTTCACGAGTGAGTAGATTGTTGGGGTGTCATTTATCACAACAGTTGCCACCCCATCACCTGTTTTTTGTCTACGCACTCTAGCTCAAAATCAGACCTTGCAGAGCTCATTAAACAATGGCTAGTTTATTTCCTTGTTCTTGCTGAGTTTGGACTAGAGTAGGTACAGAACCAAATGAGACTTCTAGTTTGGGTTTTCTGTGTAAGTGGCAGCTGTGATGACTCTCCTAGTCAGGTTGTTATTACCAAGTTGGAGAGTGTGGCTTTTTTTTTTTTTGTTTTTTTTTTGGGTCGTTTGGGGGGTGGGGTGGGGTTTCTTTTTGTGGGTTTGGTTTTAAATTATCTTTTTTCTAGAAAACAATCCAGACACAGAGGCAAAGTCACTCTGGTTTATTGTTTCTTAGGAAGAAGATGCTTTTCTTTCTCTTTTTTTTTTTTTGTTTTTTGGTTTGTTTGGGTTTTTTTAAAGTATCTTCTAGCTTTTTATCTGGTGGTTCCTCTTGTGTCAGCTCACTCAGTGGCTGGTTTGAATGGAAGGTAATCTTCAGTGTGATTAGGGGTGATCAGTTCTGTTCTTTCAAATGCAAGCCTTTTAGCCAGACAGCTATTACTCTTACCAGCCAGTTTTAAGTCACTTGATTTTATGTTTTATATTGCAGGACTTGAAAAATAATACAAGGCGTCAGGATGAGTTGCTTAGGGAGCAGGCAACCTTGAAAGAAGATATCCTGGAGTATTTGAGGAAACGTAAGGATTGCCAAGAGAGACAGAAAAAGAGGGAGAATCAATTGCACCAGCTCCAGAAAGAGATTGAAGAGAAAGAAACAGAACTAGCTAAACACGAAGCGGTAATGAGCCTGCTGATTTGCCTCCCTTTCGTCCGACCTCTAAAACTAATGCAGGCTAAAAAGATTGGGTGCAAGTTTGCAAATAATATCCTAGTGCTTTAAGAAACATGAAGCCTCATTTTTAGAGGAATAGCAGTAAACAAAAAGTTTCAACATTCAGTTATGTTTTAGTGAAAATCAGTGTGTCACAAAAAAGGACTGCATCTTCCGTCTTAGCAGGGTGATCTTACACTGAGCTGAGCACAAAACGTCTGTAAAAGTGTGCCCTGACCACTGAGTGCGAGAAGGGCTAGTGTAGTGGAAGGCACTGTGCAGTGCGGTACCTCGGCTGCTGGTGGAGCTGGTACGGTTGAGGAGACGGACTGGTACAGATGATTCTCTAATTCTGTTTTGTCAGCTGCCAAGATAGAGCAGCTGGGTATAGCTCAAGAGAACTTCTTCCCATGCTGTTGATTTCTCGTGGGAGATGAGCAAACGGTAGAGTACCTGAAATGATACAATGGATTTCAAGTGAAACTCATCAAAACTTAATTCCAGCTGCATTCCATAATTCCAAAAGGAAACATAAAAAAAATCCAGGGCGCTTTTATTCCTGAAGTTTCCTTTTGATTTTGAGTGGATCACTGTATTGGCAGCTAGCTTTTTTGTTCTTCTCTTCTATGGTATTTCTGTACAGAGCCCATCAGCTGTTCATTAAAATTAGGGCTTAATCATATATTCCTGTGGTAAAATTAACTTATGTTGGCTGAGCAGTTTCAGCAAAGTGTTAACCAAAAGAAAAACTGAGGGAGCTCTACTGAAAATGATAGGCAAGAAAAACTGATGAACTTTTTTTTGTCAGTAGGGAGTATTAGACTACAATTCTTTCCAACTCACGCTGCTTTAACTTCTCTTGTGTCTTTTGGTGATGGTGTTTGTCCTCATTGAGTTGTCCTCATAGAGTTGGTACTAGTTAAAGCTTGAAGTGGTGGGGTTTTTTTGGCAGAATCTACATCGCCTCAAGCAAAATTCAGAGCGTGAAGGAAAAAAACTGGAAGAATGTACTGCTAAAGTGAAAGATCAGAAAATACTATTGGAAAAGGAGTTAACAGATCAACAAAAGAAACTGGAGCAGACAATAGCAAAAGTGAGGCTGGCGGAGGAAAACATCAGGAAACTGGAAAAGGAGGAGTCCCGATGTACAGCATTTGAAGAAACTGTCCGAAAAAGCAGTAAGATTCAATACACAAATAAGTTGTTACCATCTGGGTTCTAAGTCTAATGAAGCCAACAAATATTTCTATTAACCTCGCTTGGTTTCTAATGCAGCACCTGGATTGACTCTCAGTCCTTAAATTGACTTGTTCAAAGAACTGAAATTCTAAAGCCAGCTGGTGTTCCGTCCCCTCTAACCTTGCGTCAGTGTTTTTACAAACCACTGCTCAGTACATAAATGTGTTTGAAAAATACCTAATGTGTATGAAGTATGCCAAGATACTAATATTTCTGCTAATTGGGATTGTTTTAAAAAAATGTTAATTACAGAACATCAGCTCTCAGAAAAAGAATTACAGTTACAACAAAAAAACAGAGAAATACAGTCTCTTCAAAAAGAACTGGAAGTCTCCAAGTCTGAGCTAAACCGTCTGCAAGATCAGATAGCATCAGAGAGGAACAAAGCAGAAAAACAAATCCTGAGTCTGAAAGAAGCAATGAAAATGCAAAGGATGCAACTTGAAAGAAAACTTCGTGTAAGTCCCGGCTGAGGGGAGAATATTTTGGGATTTGGGTTATTTTTAAACACCAAAATGATAGAACACCCATTTTTATTGTAGGAGGAACAAAGTAATGCATTAACTTCATCACTAGACAGAACCTGGGGCAACCAAACTCTGGTATTTCTAGACTGCGCTGCAGAACGCCTCTCTAGTTCCTCCTATTTAATGCTGCTTCTACCTTTTAACTTGAAGAAATTGTGTTATGTGGGTTCTCTTGATTCATTTTTCCGAAGTGGATGCTTACAGTAAAAGGCAATCTTCCTGCATTTCCCTAGGAACAGAAGCATGAAAATAACTGTTTGCGGAGTGATGTAGCAACTGCTGAACAAGCAGCACACAATAACCACGAACAAGCCAAGCACCTCAGAAAGGACCTCGGCCAGACCCAACAGGACCTTCTGGATCTCCAAACCCAGGTATGACTGAGTGGCCAAATATAGGCGGTTTGAGGGAAAGCTATGTCTTCCAGAAGTTTCTATTGTATTGGTTTTAAATCTCCTCCTCTCCACTGTATCACAGTTAGAAATGGACCTACTTAAAATTGCCATGTGATTTTCCCAACTGTGGGAGAAGTTAAGCTTCGTTAACGATGGGCAGGGTCAGGCAGCTCGGTAATCCTGGTTTAAAAATGAACAAACCAAGTCCAGGCAGTCATGTGCGGAGCTGTCAGTGTAGCGCTGCCGCGCTGGAAAGCAGTACTTTGTTCTTCAGATGCTGAAGGCCGTGGCAGAGTGGTGCAGCTGCACGGTCGCCTTCCCATCAGGCGGTGAACGACAGGCACTGTCTAGGCCAGCTCGAAGGGATCACCCCTTCGCCCAGTGAAATGACGCCTGAAAGAGACACCATGTTCTGTGGAGGTGGGCGGAGGGTGGAGGGGGTAGGGTAGCTGCTCGTTAAGAGTAATTAGATTGAGGTGCTCCTAAGATACGTAGCAAATGCACCATAACACTCGCTGTCAGCTCAGTTCAGGCAATGCTTCAGGCAAGAATTAGGACTCTGGCTTCTGTTTACATTAAGGTTTGGTAATAGGAACTTGGCGTAATTAGAGTCATAATTTATGCAAATCACTAAATGTTACCAATGTTCAAAGCTACTTAATAAGCACTTAACTTGTTATTAACAAGCTTCTGGGACCAACAGGCCACAGTAAATCCCTCAGTTTTCCTGAGGATGGAGAACATAGCCATGTGGAATCAATAAACACATGGAGTTTAAATGTGGCCCGGCTGTGCAGCACCAACCACACCGCCTCACAGGCCACACGGCGATCGTTTCTGTATTTTATCTTACCTCACATGGCACATACCTCATCCACATCTCTGTTTAGATTAATACGTATACTTTGAATAACAGTTTAAAACAAGCTGGGCCAGCATTTTCTTCTCTGGATACTCATTTGATATTAAAAGGTGATTTTGTGTTGTCTGACTCCTTCAGTCCTTTAATAAAGCCTTTATAAATTGTTTTGAAGCCCTTGAAGAATAGGGGCTTTTGGAGAATGCGGCTGGCTACTAGAAAGCATTCAAGGCAGACTGTGCAAGACCAGAGTAATGGGTTTAAGTTAACAAGTTGTGTCTTGTTAACTGTTGTTGCCTCTGTTACCATCCGAGGGGCTTCACAGGCAAAGCTAATGTCGGAATTAGGACTGTGTCAGATTTCCAGCTGCAGTAGTCAAAATGTGAACATTTCAGAAACCATCCTTGTTCAGTTAAATGGGTAAATCCCTCTGGGTCGATGCATTTGTAATGTGACAGCAAAATGGTGAGACTGTTCTGTGATGTAGGTTAAAACTCAAGACGTCCTGGAAAAGAGACGAAGGGAAATAGAGAATGCAGCAACACTGCTTAAACTGGAGGTTGAAGATGAAATTAGGACGGGGTTTAAATCTTTAAGCCCATCTTCTCTGGAGCCGTTGGAAGACTTGGAAGCATCTTCTGAAGCAAAGGGCAGTCTGCAGTGTGAATCTAACTTGGAGGAGACTGGTCCGTTTGCTGCTGACAAAAGACTCTTCTCATTGGAAGAAAAGTTGGATTTTTCTAAAGTCGTCTTAATGGTAAAATGCTTTCAGAAAGTAGCTGCTACTCGTGCTACAGCTGAGCACGCCGGTATTGGTACCTTCAGCTGTAACGCTCCCTTGCTGAACGTGCTTTTGTTTCCCAAAGGATGAACAATGGCGTGGAGAGGCTCTCCGGGAAAAACTGCAGCATCAGGAAGATCGGCTGAAGGTAGCATGTCTCTTCCCTGTCACACCGAGATGTCCCTCGGGTCCCTTCTGAAAATAACCTAAACAACCCGGGAGCGTGGGGGCTCCTTCTCCAGCTCCGGCATATCCACTCCCACATAGTGATTAGCTACAGAGCACCTTGGGGTGGGAACAGTAAAAGAAGGCCTAGCAACTGCATGCTCTATCAAGATGAGTAATTTTAATTAACAGTTAATTGTACTTTTGAGTATTCCAACAAGATTCCCTCATTTACATCATATTTACATACAAATTACAGTTCAGGAGCACCCATGATCACTTCAAGTACAGGTGATGTTAGAACCTATCTGTTGTGCTCTCTTCAAGCAGTTCATGATAAAGGCCATAAAAATAGAACTTATTTCTGCCTTGGGAGGAGGTGAACTATTAAAAAAATAATTCGCAAACCTGTTGCTTTGTGCATGAGACTCACCATCCCATCCCTTACGGCTTGACTGCAAGGTCATCAGGCTTTTTAAATACAGTCTTGGAAATTACACTAGCCGGATATAAATAGAACTAACGATTTATTTAGGCTCAGCTCCGGCAGTGCATGTCCAAGCAAGTGGAAGTATTAATCAGAGGGAAGCAGCAAACGGAAGGGACCCTGCACAGCTTGAAGCGACAGGTGGATGCACTGGATGACCTGGTCAGCAGCACTTCTTCAGAGTCGCCGTTCCTGGCCCAAAGCTCAAGTCTGGTATCTCTTCACGAAACTCTCAATTTAACAAAACCACAGGTAATGTTCTACTGCGGACAAGAACTCTGGGTTGGGTTTTTTAAATAATTTTTAGCTCACTGGTAGCCTGTCACATCTTGGAGGTGCTGCAGGGGGTTCCTAGCGGTGGGGTGACTGTACTGGACGCCCAGTTATGCTGGTAGTAGCCAACTTCTTTGAAAAGGCTAAGTTTCCCTCAAAGTTGCTTGGTTTGGTTTTTTACTTTTATTCTTTACAGTTCAGATTTTTCTGTCGTTTAAAGAATAATGTGACTGCTAATTGAAGATGTTAATTTACTACTCAGACTTGTTTTTACTGCTTTTTCTAGGCTACTCTGACAAGACGTGGGCCCGCAGGGATTTCGGTGGCGTCTCAGACACTGCATTCCTGCTCACGAGGAATTTCTCAGTAAAGCCCAGAGGTGAGATGTGACTTCATCCGGAGTCAGGTGTGTCGTGAAGGCTGAGGCTCGGGGGCTGCAGGCAGTGGTGGCCCAGGGCAGGTGGGGCTCCTGGGACCACGTTGTCCCTTGCCACTGAGAGCGTTCCTGTGGCTGGTATCCTGGCACTTGATGCTGTTTTGGCTCTTAGATGTGTATTTTCAAAGAAATTGTTGGTGGGAGCAGCTTGTAAGCTCTCATGTGGCACAGAGAAATTGCTACTGTGTTGGTCAACTTAATTGTTAAACTACTGCCATCCTTCATCTTCCAGTAACACTTCTCTGGGTTTAATGAACATGCAGCCTTAACTTCAGTTACAGTGCCAGCCTGGTACTTAAGCATTCTTTTGTAATGATTTAAGTTAAAAAAAATATTACTTTAAGAGCTGCTATATATTAGAAGAAAAGTTTTAAGCATGCCTGTAGCTGCTCCTGGCAGGCAGTGGGGGTGAAGCAGGGCCAGGGCAGGCACAGTGAGCAGCTGGAGCAGGTGTCCCCCCCACAGGCCACAGCCCCTGTGGCAGCTCCCTGCCAGGCACTGCCTCAGCATGTGCCATCAGTTACCACCTGAGAAGATTCCTACCTCACTGCTTTGCAGGCCTTTGTGAAAGAGGCATTTGCCACCAGTACCCAGCAGCTGGGAGCAGGGCCTGCTCTACTGTGAAGTTCTTATATAATCAAATACCTGAGCTTTATGTATATAGGGTTTTTTTAAAGAACTATTTTAAATGTGTCCAAAACAACAACTTCTACTTAACTGTTGGTACTTGTCAGTTCCCACTTGAAAGAAAACTTGTACCAAGGACAGTTGTCCATTTACCTGTTGACAAATGCATGGATGTTTTACATACAATTATTTTTGAGTACTTCCTTAAAATAAACTTCCATGACTCTTATCCATGGTGGTTTGGATTTTTTTAAAGTTCTTCTCAAGGGTTTGCAGCCCCAGATTAGGACAGCAGTAGCACACTCACGACTATGGTTTCATAAACAAAGTTCCAGGCAACGTGCTCATAATTAGTAGTGGAAAAACCACTTCATAAACAGCTTTCAGGCAGCAGGACAAGGCACCATGCAAACAGGACATGTTACCACACATACCCCTGTGTCCTACCAAACATCTCTTTCCCCCTCCAGCAGGAAGCGTGCACGGAGTGACCCCCCCGCCCCCAGCCCTCTCTACCCTTTCCACCTAGACAGGCTTTGACATCATTCTCAACTGTGCCCTCTCTCATGCACATTATTAACATAAACCTTCTCTGTGCACCAAGTGTCACCTGGCAACTGTCACTTTGCTGGGAATAACCACTCAGCTCTGGGGAAGATGTTCTGGACTCAGCACCTGCCTGGCACATCTTAGAGCCCAAAAAACTAAGAGGAGATTGGCTGCCTCTCTTTACACCACTTAAGGTCACAAAAACACAAGCATTTAAAGCACAAATACCACCAACCCCAAGGAACTCTTGCGTAACCTCGCGTAGTGCTCCCATTCCTCTTCCACAAGGTCAAGGAGAGGCTTTTCTCAAGCAGCAGAGCCCCAGCTGCAGGTGAGCAGAAGCAGCCACTGCTGCAGGGGATACAGAGAACAGCCTCAGTGAGGAACAAGAACAGCAGCAGCCCTGTGAACCGCTCCAAGGAACAAGCCCCTTCAAAGAAGCCCCTTCAGAAGTCACACCGTAAGCAGAGAGGCCCAGAGCAAAGACCACAAGCCGCTTATCTAGATACAGGTACTTTATTTACAAATATTTAGATTAATAGCATTGTTACATCAAATGAGGAGTACAGCAGTCCGAACAGATCCTTTCTGCGACAGAAACAGTGAGACCCACTGTACCTTTCTCTGAGTACAGGTATTGCACCTCAGTGCGCTGCAGCCATCAACACTGACCTCATGGCAGCAGCAGGTCATGGTCCCTGGGCAAACCCTTGGTGGTGCAACCTCAGTTTAAGCAGGATGCATTAGCTGTAGATCTTGAACATACCCATCTAATTAAGAGTATTAGTTAAAAAAAAAAGAAAGGACTAACCAGACAAAACAAAGGGACAGCGCACAAGTTACCCAAATCCTATTGTCTGCACATTCCAGTTTTGGCTTTTATTTAACATTGACTGTACAATACTCTGGTACCACTGTTTACTTACAAGTCTGAACATTGTATAGTTTTAGTGTCTAGAAAGGGATTTTAAGACTACTTTGTATTTTAAACACTGCAGTAAGAGTCAAGTTGGACACGTGATCATGGTTAAGTGTTTACCCCTTCCATTTTTAAGCCCCAGGTGCTGTTTCCCAAGTGAAGCCCATGTTCCCAGAGCCACATGTTCCTGTGACACCCCACCAACCCCCACACCTACTTCAGTTCAGTAACCCCCACATGTGCCCTCAACCCCCTCCCCTCCGTACACGCTTTACAGGTTGCGTCACCTCACAAAGGATGAACGCAAAGGCGTGATGACAAAGCCCAAATCTTAAAAGAAACCCTCACACAGGACTGTTAAAAATACAACAGTAGTTAAAAATCCCTAGAGAGCACATGCATTGTTCCAACTGTCCAGTTCAGCCTCTGACCATTCAAAAAGTTAAAGGTATAAAAGCGTAAGATGTGCGAGAGAACCGCCTTTGGATACGATGCAAGGCAGGTGATGAAGCCCAATAATGCAAAACGCTTACAGAAGAGAGAAGCAGATTAGCACACTGCTGATTGCACAGAACAGGTTAATAAAATGGCATCGATGTACCACAGTGCAAAGATGAGAGACAGATTCCACTAGTGTTAGTTTCGGCATCGGGATTAGAGTTCCCCTGGCACAATGTCCACTGGCAACACCAAGGAGTTAAGCCTACGTTAGTGAACTGCGGTTACATTGATTTCTGTACTAACGGGGCAACGTGGTCACGTATAAGTCATACTGTACAAACCGATATCTTCTTATATACTGTTCTAATGCCAGTAATCATTTTCTTCATTAAAATCATATACACAGGATGTATTTAACTGTTAGCTCAGTTCCTTCAAATTTTATACATATTTACGTTCTGTTAACAACTGTAAAGGATAAAAGTGGCAAAAAAATGACGTAAAGCTATGAGCACAACGGATTGTTTCCCTGTGCAAGTTGTACGCTCCTGCACCAGCCCCCCCCAGCCCCAACACACACACCACAGGGAATTCTTTCCACTAAAGCACATCGGTACAGAGCCCCTTGCTACCATCCAAAGTCATTTCACAGCAAAAGCTTATCCTTTACTATGGACAGCTCTACACAGTTAGAGGTGGGGAAGAAAGGCCAAAGAACCATAAAATTAAACCGTACAAGACAAAGCCCTGCAAAAGTGTAAAATCATGAGTCCAGCATCAGTGCTCGGTTTGAATTATGTATCGGTGACACTATCACAAGGACAATCAAGGAAAAAAAAAAAAATCTAGATTTACCATGCAGGAGAGGTTTTATTACTCTACTTGCCTTTGATAACCTGATTACATCTAAAGTTGTTTAGCAGTTTAGTACTGTGTTAAACTTGTCTCAGAGTTTTAATTAAACCCAGTAAGATGTACAGAAGACAGGGAAGCAGTCAAAAGCACCGCTTCCAACAGACAGAGGTGAAAGGTCAGAAATGGAGCCACGGAACAGAGGTCACTAGCAGCCACAGCCTTCTCTCTGGGGCTGGGGTTCGCTGGTTAGCCGCCCCCCCTGCGGAGCTGATGGTTTGTGCTGTACGCCCGACTCTGCAGCATTCAGATCCAGGCTTCCGTCTTGGATGTTCTGGTAGATTTTCTTGGCAGCCTCCAGGAACGCATCCTCAACATTCTCTCCGCTACGAAGAGAGCAGCAGGAGTTATTTAGGCTGCGCTTCAGTAAATCAATGCAGGGGACAGAGGCAGCTGGCTAGACACCCTCGCTGGGATCTGACAGGGAACCACGTAGGCACAGTCACTACCCTGTCCCCTTACGTGCAAGAGGAGCTTACAGCACTTCAGGCAGACATGCCACATATTTGGCTAGCCTGTCCTTGAGACAGCCTTTGATAGGACACTCCACTCCCCAGCCATTAAATCTATTAGGACCAGCCAGGAATAAAAACTTACATGCCAAAACACCAAGTAGCAAAAACAAGACAAGGCACTGAGCCCCATGCGTGGAGCGGTTCTGGAAGAGGCTAAGAGACACGGGAGCTACTATCAATCAAAACCTTTTTGGTAAGAAGTTCTGTGACAACAGGTGCCAGCTGGAACCACATGTACCTGTGTCACTGCAGGTACCACCCCTTGTGTTCTGCCCGGCCGACCACAGTACAGTACGGCAATTCATCTCAGCGCCCAAAGGGACCGGCTGTTCCCTACAGAACTTGCTTACAGCTTGAAACATCCGAGGGAAGGAACATCTAATTGGGAACGGCTCTTACCCACATGTACATGTTCTACACTCACACTATGTCTAAAATCAAATCAGTTCATTTGAATTCAACAAGTCTTTACCTGAAAGATGAGAGGTCTAATTTCCAAGTTACCTTCAAGTCAAAACTGACATAACTGAAACCGCTATATACACCTTAGCCTCTAAGAGGAATGAAAAATAATGTGGTTTTTTTCACTTGTAAAACCCTACTATACTTTATAGCTGACTCTATACTTGGTCATAACCAATATGTTCCTCTTAAACAGATCACAACTGAATCATTACTCTAAACAAAAGTAACTTACGTTTTTGCACTTGCTTCAAGGAACAATAAACCTGTACAAAAACAGAGGTTCAAACAGTAAATGCATAATATACTTCAAATAGCCGTAAGTCAGTCACATTATGACCTTCAGATTACATGCAAGACACTATTTTAGTACTAAATGGTATTTTATGACTAAATTAAGGCATGAGTACACAGGCTGATTTCTAGAACTAAGCACAGTTAGAGTTAAGCCAGACTATCTGAGGCACAGTACAAGTTTGTACATACATTACTTTGGAAGTGTAAGCTTGCAGCTATCAATGCTGAGGATTCACTTTAATATCACTATCTTGTAGGAAATGTAACAGCTCAAGAGAAAAACAAAAACAAACAAACAAACAAAAAAAAACAAAAACAAACAAACAAAAAAACCCACAAAAAAACAAACACACCATTTTCTTCAGCAAATTGTTTGGCTTCTTCATATGTAACATCCCTCTGTGCTTCCAGATCTGCTTTATTTCCTATGAGGATTATCACCTAGTTCAGAAGAGAGAAAATTAGTCTGGGAAAAAGTTTATTAGGTTTTTTGCTACCACCCTCTTTTTTAAAAAACAAAAGACCAAAAGGAAATATGCAGAAAAGTTCAACTGCAAAACCCATGCATCTTCAGGAAAACACTGCTGTAGCAGCAGTCCCTCTGTAAATTCAGGAAAAGCATCTCCAGTTGTCCCTTTCAAATGCTTTAGGCTGTTCTCATGAGATAGGGTCCTAAAAAGCAGTGGTCCTACTCTTTAATTCATGCAAGTTCTAATCGGAACCACTTTTTTTTTTATTTGATGATCTGCTAATCCAGCCAGAATCTTTAAGTTTTCTTTCATCACAGCAAAGAGTCTTCCCATAAGCTTGGTGCTAAAGTATTTTAGGAGTGTTCAGAAAAAGACTGAAGGACAACAGCTTTGCAGTATGATCGAAGAGACCCAGACAAATCTTCTTCCCCCATCCCTCCCAAAGACCTGCTGAGCTTTTGCTGGAGATCTAATTTATTTTCCAATCTAAGATGAGATAGCATTCACCTCATTACTACCACAAAGCAAGACGACAAAAGTTGAAGTTTGTTCGGAGTTAATCACACTTTTGTCTCCAACTGCTGAAAAAGAGGCCCCTGAAAGGTGAGTAGCACAACAAGACTTTTAGTAGAAACAGCTGCTTTCCTGCACAGGAGCCCACACTTCTCCAGATGCAGTAAGGGAAGAGAGTCACCAGGGACATCAGGACAACTCAGAGCTAAGTAGCTGAGCAAACACAGGCAGCTCATTTAAGAGAACGCTGCTACCACTGCAGATGTTTTGGCCTAAGCCTTCCACCTCTTGCTTAGAGATAAGCAATCTTGCTTTCAAGCTAAATAAAGTCCAACTTACAGTATTTGGATTGGTGAGGTTCCTTGCATCTGTCAGCCAGCTGCTTAAGTGATTATATGTACTTCTTCTGCAAAGAATCAAGTGAGTACAGTTTTAGCTACAGTATTTTTTAAAATACCTAAGTGCCAACAGCATAGTCAGCATCCGTTAAACACACCGACATCTGCCATCCCTACTCTTCTCCCCAACCTCAAGAACAACAAAGCAGCAGCATCTTGTTTGGACTCAGACCAAGATTTCAACAAGTCAACTTTAAAGCCCCAGAGCAACTCTTACAACACAGGTGGAAAGACAGACCAATTTGCACTTCCAGTCTGTGGTAGCTTTACTGTCTTCACAAGGACAACACGTCTATTGTTTCATATAGAAAGCATTACAGGATTTGCTGTCAAATACTCTTACAGAACCCTGTACAGCAGAATAGCACTTCGGTAACAAACAGTGCGTAAGGTTATTTAAGCAAATAAGAGATTACCTACAGATGCAGAAAAAAAAAAAAAAAAAAAAGAGGTGCATAAAGAATATCAAGAACAAGCCCAGAGGAAGATGGGAGACATGGGAGAGCGAAAATATTTCATGTTGCACATCTGAATAATTATTCCTTTCACAGAATCTTTAATTTCCATCTATTAAAGGAAGGCAGGATACCTTCTGTGCAGTCTCACTTTGCTGGAGGACTAGCCCATGGAGAGGCCCAGAAGTCAGACTTCTCCAGTGCTCTCATCTAAACAGAGTCTGTTAAACACGTTCACACAGCCCACTGCAACAGAGGTGATGTCCTCTTCTGTGTCTACTCTAAGAATATTTTTGCCAGGCAAGCAGCAGTATCCATCGCCTCCCAGGAAGAGAAAAACTCATGTACTGAAGAGTAGATTTTAAGGATAAAGCCAGTTCTTCAAACAACTTCAACACAGGCAGTCAAGGCCTAAAGTGGCAAGATCCTCAGGTCTGTCAGCAGTGAAGTTTTCCCAAGAAATGCAGCTCACATAATTCCCTATGTTTCATTTTCAGCTCTTTAAATACTTAAAAGTATTTAGATAAAGAAGCGTGGTAAGCTTCACACCACAGGATACAAATCCATCCAGACAGAGACAGAGTCCTTTAAATCTACGTCAAGGGGACGGACAATACAGTACATGTGAGGCTGTGGGACCCAAACAGCTTGTCAGCGCACGCAGAGCTACGGCGCAGGGGGCACCAGCCAGCAGCACCTTACCTGGTGATGTCATAGACCATGAGAGCTCCTGCTGCTCCTCTGTAGTAGCTTCGTGTGACAGCCCTGAATCTCTCTTGTCCTGCTGTATCCCAAATCTGTAGTTTAATTTTTTGGCCACTAACTTCAATTATTCTTGTGCCAAATTCAACACCAATTGTGTGGGGACAGTCCGCCATAACTGTCATGAAAAATAAGAGCAAACATCAGATCTTTCTAGTGCAAGGTCTCCTTGCTACAAAGGTATTACTATCACCAGTTTTCAGTTATCTCTACTAGATTTTCAGTCTCTAGAAAGCATATTTACAGTTATAGTACCCAAACTGTATCACTTGACCAGAAATACAACAAAGTATTTCCTGAGCTGCTGTTACTTATGAAAACAGTTATAAGATTTCTTGCCTTCTCTGATGCATGTATACTGATGCTGTTTGGCCATATATATCAGAAGGTATCAAGTCAGTTGATTCTCAGTCTATCCTTGCAGAAACGGTTAACTATTTTAATGCAGTAGGAAAAGATAACTTTAGGGAATTACCAAGATACAGTTAAAAGTCTGTAAAACAGCTTCAAAAACAAATATCCAAATTTCTTCAGTTTCATAATAAACTCATCTTAATAAGCTCATCTTTCAGAACGATCAAGAAAATACAGAAAGGATGAGTACCTATTCAAGCTACCTACAGTTAGTGAGTGTCTTGTAGTAGAGGTGCCTGGTATGTTAGTTTGTTCAGCTGTACTGCTTCGGCTTAACACTGACAAACTCAGAACAAGACACAACCCTGTCAAGAATCTGACCGTATGCAAAGTAGCATCTAAACAATTGGCTGATACTAGATTTTAATTAAAAGCAACAATTAAAAATTCTTATTTTACTAGAAAACAGAAGTATTTTAAACTGTAGCTCCTACGCACTTATTGCCACTTCTTGAGCAGCGCACAATTAAAGACTAACTTAGTATTAATAAATACTGAGGGACTGATCCATTGAGTGAGCGCTACATGGAAAGCTGTAAGAGCTAATACAAGCTAAGAGCAAACTCCAATGCAACACACATTAAGAACTGAAGCTAATTCTTCGACAGCCATGATACCATACATGGAAAAACATTACAGTTGGGACAGACTGCAGTAAGCCTTAACACCGTCACATGGGGCAGTCCAAGTGTCATGAGTCACAGCAGCTACAGAGAATAACAGTGCTACTTAAGTCTGCAAACAAAGAGTCAAAGAAAAAAATGAATCCTTTTTTTCTTTTTAAAGTGCTTAAAAGCACTAAAAAACTCCTTTCAGACAAGAAATGTCCATACCAATGTTCCATATCAAAATCCCCTGGAAAAGCTGTAAAAACAGATATGGTCTTCCCACTCATCACAGGCAGGACTGACTGAAGCAGCAGTTTTGCCATTACTACATCCGCATTTTGTTTCTACATCTTCAGGAGTCAAAACAAAAGTCTGACCAAGTACCATACAAACCCATACAGATTCAGACAGCCACCGCATCAAGCTCATGCACAATAGAAGCAAAAAGGCAGGAAAGAGGGATGAAGCATACCAGTTAGAATAAATATTGTGAATTGAAATACTCACACTTCTTTTCTGTAAACTGATGAAGCAAACAGGACTTTCCTACACCCATGTCCCCTGTTACAGAAAGAATAGTTAAGGCTGACACCACATCATTGTTGCAACAAGCACATTTTCGTTGTCCCACACAATAACTGGTACAGAGACAGGCAGCCGTTCCTTTCTCAGGCCTAGTGGGCATGTTCTACACCTGGCCACAGTCCTTAAATTTATCAACTATAGTTTTGTTAACAGGTACAGGGTTGCAAGTAAGGGAGGACCAGAAAACTCAAAAGAGAACTTAATCTGTATTAGCGATTTTACAACTGTATTTCACAAGGTTCTACAAGAAGTAGACCTGTAAGAAACTGCAATGTAAAATACACCTTTTGAGCATTTGCCCCGCTCCTGTCACACTTGCAATTACTGGTAAAGACATCAAAAACATTGACAACCAACCAGAACACACCGAGAAATTGCTTCACTTGCACTGATCCACTTACACAATGCCAAGAGCAAGAAATAGCAACATCTCTTGAGAACTGACTTTTCCACAGGCTGAGGCTGTCACAGCAGCCTGACTTACAAACCATTACAAAAAGACTGCAGATCACTTACACCTACACAAGACCATTAAGAATTAAACAATTAACAGCAAGACCAGTTCTTCCAGGATAGTAATAAATGCAATCAAGTCCCTGACTCTAAACAGGCAAGGAAGCTGCAGCTAAAAGCAACATTTAAACAGAAAAAAATATAGCCTGACAGAAGTTTATAAGCCTGTCTAAAGCAATGGATTCTAATTAGTACTTGTGTCTTCAACACAAGAGTCTAAAACCTTTGAGCCTAATGATACAGAGGCAACCATTACATTTCCCCCCCCATTTCCAATGGATTTAGCAATTTTTTAAATACAAACTTGATTTATGGAGAAAGGGACCACGTGTACATGTTTTTAAATGCCTTTTTTTTCTAGCGCTATGCAGAGGACTAAGCATTATGGCCCTAACAGTGAAGATACTCAAGAATACTGAAGTATGTATGTCAAGAAGAACAGTTATTTTTAACAGTAACTCAGCAATAAAGTGAACTCAATGCAGGCACTGGTACTTGCCCTCACTCCCAGTTCACTTGCCACCAATCACACAGCTCTAGTTCTGCGGCACACAAAGGCATTTGCCTTTACGTAGTCAGCTGCTAAAGCTTTAGAGCAAGTGTGGTCATCTGTGAGGGACTGAGGTTGGACAGGAATCACTACTATATCGTGAGTAGCATGCAACAGAAGTCACCACCAGCACAGGTTTGTAGGTCGGCTGTCATGCAGATAAACGCTGACATGAACAGGTATGTGCCCAGTGATACTTACCAATAATGATGTACTTAAAGATGTAGGAATAGTTGTAAGGTGCAGTTGCCATTGCGGCACTAAAATAGAAAAAAAAAAAAAAAAAAGAACACATCAGAACGGCTACATGTTCACCAAACTCAACCCAATTCATCCAGTTTAGTTCACATAAGCAAACAAAATCCCTTTCCCCTTCCTCTCCCCCACAACTATCCTTTCATTCGCAGTTCAAGTTTGCGTACTTCCCCACAGGCAGCTAATCAGCGCCAGAGACATTCAGCAAAACTCCCACATCGTTTGCTCGGAACCCTGTCAGTAAGGCCTCTAAGTAGAAACATGCTCTGTGCAGCACTGATATTCATTCAATTTTATGCAGAAAGACTCCAAGCTATTGAAAAGCTCCAGCAGCTTCTTGCTTTGTACAGAGTCACTGAGTGGACNAAAATCTGAAGATGTTTAACAAAACCAGCAATTTTGAACTATTACCTCACACTTTTGAGATTTGCAACAGGAACAAAGGAAGTAGCACAGCTTGCATCAAACAGCTAAGAATTACTTAATAAAAATGCGGTAGTAGCCTTAACTGGGGTCTGGACTGCTACATGTCCACATTAGAAAAGCAGTACAAGCCACAAATCAGATGTTCAGGAAGTTAGTTAACATCTCTGTGGCTTTGTCAGCACAGTAGCATTACAGCAAGGCTTAGCAGTTTCTCTTCTTTAAGTGATAGTCAAAATTAGACCAGCGTAAGTACTTCCAGTATTCCAGAGTTTTCCTGGATGTAGGAGGAATTACAACTGACTTCAGCTGGGTAAACCTGCAGGGAGTAATAGCTGGCATACCAACTAACATGTCAGTTAACCAGGATTACAAGTCTATACAGCCAGACATTGCCAGTTAACATAAAGGATGCAAAATACCTGCTTTTGTCCCAGGTTTTAAGTTAAAACTAGATATACTGTGATGACTTAAGCAAGTGGAAAATTTCTACAAGGAATTCACTTCCTTTCCTGCTCCTGCATGGCAGATAGCCAGCCATCAGAAAAACATGGTACTTTTATAAAGAGCATGGCTTTAGCCTAGAAAGATTCTCATTCAGTCATGTGTCATTCACATGACAAGTGAAATCAGTACTGTAAAGAAATAAAAACACAGGAAAGCTTACAAGCCTTTTTCAAAAGCAAAGTATTGTTTCCTCAACCACAATTAATCCATAACAGTGAACTGTAGTCGTAAGAAAGAAGGAGACTGACAACAAATCTCGTTCACAGCACCCAGCCAACAGCCACCTCTCCACACAGCAGAGGTTTAAAGCAAATGCTGTTATCTAGACCTTGGAGGGGGAACAAGTCCAACAGGCAGTTAGGAAGGGTTTACTGCGTGCCAGTCACTGATCTGCACCCTGCCTTTCCTTCATGCTTGGCTTATGATATGGAAACTCTCAGGTCCTTCTACCTCAAGCAGTATGCAAAGCATCTACGCTAAGTCCTATATATATGCATGCACACACAGTTCTATTAAGCCAAGTTTAATCCAAGACAGTAAACAAAATACAATTTTGGACAGTAATTCTTGTCTATGTTGGCAAGATGGAATTCCACACCAAGTACTGCACAGGTTCCAAGAACAGTCATTTCCATCAAGAAAGTTTTAGAGGAAACTCTTCTGCTGTAGTAGACGGAAATCTCATGCAGCCAGCCCACACCATCTTTGTCCTCCTCAGCCCCTGGCAAAAAAATCGCTCGGTGGACAGACCACTTCTTATCGCTGCACTGGGTAAGCATTCACATTCATGACTGAAAATTCACTGCTCTTTACCAAGCAGGCCAGCAACTTTACTGTCTTATTTCCTGGAGGGGAAGATTCCAGAGTTATAGTATCAGCTTCAATATCCACACTGATTATTTTCAGCGCCAGCAAATAAAGACAAGTAACTGCTCCATACAGAGTTCAAAATGAATGCGTCACTGTGGAAACATCCAATACTTCAAATTTTCTGAAGAGTTCTTCACACATTATGTTCTTCCTCTTCTCCAGCACATCCCGACAGTAGTAACATTCAAACTGAGCATCTTCTGATCCAATGCACTTGTTCCTCCAGGATACTTAACTTGCCACTTGCTTTCTCAGTAAAGCTAGGAGGACAGTTCAGTTTGATAGCAGACGAGGTTAAACTGGAGGATTACAAGGTATGTAAGTGTAAGTACAAAAAAAAAAAGCTTCAAAAGGCCAATTTATACATGCAAGTACTTCAGGAGAATAGCATGAACTGCATTATTTTCCACAGAAAACAGGTGGGTGCTACAGCCACAATAAAGAACGGCAAAGACACTGACAGCAGTAATATGCATCTTGTTTGAAAGACCCATGGTGCATTCTGAAGACGGTAGTATCTAGAAACTTACACCATTTAAAAAAAATAAATAAAATTCAGCATCCTAAATTCCATGACAGAGAACCACTCGTGTGGCTATGAAATCTGTCCTGTAGAAACCCAGGCAACCCTCTCTTCCTTCAGAATACTGGTTGGCTAAAGAATGTTAAGTACCCAGAAATACTCAAAGAAGTTTCACGCTTCTGAGCGCATGACTTTACTATACTGCTGTATAACACAAGTGAGGGGAACACGTCCTACTACCCAAGCTTGTAAGCAGCATAACTGGAAGATGAGGAACTTTTTTTCTTAAAAAAAAGAATGGACAAGCTGGGAACTCTGCGCAGGCTGTATTACAAGCTGAATGTGAAGCCAGTCTTAACTAGAATCTTTACGGTTAAATATACATCTCTATTTGACAGACTGTTTTTGCTTGCTAAGATATGTCAATTTTCATTATACTCTTTAAGTAGAGAAGTCTAAGGATGCTAGTTCAATATAAAGAAGCTGTCACTGCTTTGCAACATATGCATCAAATTCAGTTCCCACTTCAAAGTGAGAGGTGGAAAACCAAATTCCAAGCTTGGCAACAAAGTCTAAGAAATGGGTGGGAAGGGAGGACTAATTTCAAGCCACGCCTCACTCCTAAAACTTCACCCTCATTCTTACAGTGACTTTAGGCCCCTAAAGGAGGGGAGAGATACCACAACCCCCACTGCCTACAGCCAGACCTAGCACCCACCCGCTCTCCACAGCCTAAAGAAAAAGATAATTAATAGCAACAGCAATAGAGAAATTCACACATCTGATGAGCCTAGACCTCTCAAGCCCCAGAGTGTTGCAGGAGAAGTCATTGTATCTGATAGACATATGTACTGAAACTTGCGGAAACACAGATAACTTTAAACACAATTTCAGGAGTTAAACTGAAAATTGAAGCAGCACTTTGGTATCACATTTATTCCAAGGGTTACATTACAGAAAAGATTCTGAAATACTCTAAATTATTACTAAAGGTCAGGAACCTTTTCTGGAGAACAGAGGACTTCTTTAAAAAAAATTAAAAACAACATAACAACCAAGTAACAAACTTTTAAACACTCAAATTCCAATAGGGATAAGCAGGAATCCAAACTGTACTCAGATCCTGGAATAAAACTGATATTCCCAAAGGACTCCGTGCATAATAAATGCAACAAACTAAACACAGAAGCCATGGTGAGAATTCAGCCTTAGAAAACTTACAATCTCAGCATTTACTATACAGATGACAGAAGAAAGTCTAGACAAGAACAGGGCACAACAGGATTCAGTAAACACAAAAACATTAGCTACATGTTAATGCACACTGATAGCATCAACCATCTGTAGAAACTGGAGTTCTACCTACACTTCGCAGCCCTCTGTTCCAAACACGTGAATCTTAATAATCCCAATACGGAGGTCTGGGGTTTCTCTCTTGGGAAAGCAAAGGCACAAGAACTGCAGGACTGAGAAAGCTGCACATAAGTATATGCAACTTACTTTCAGCCACTGCTGACATAATACAGTATGCCAAAGTTAACCAACCATGAATTTACTGTTAACAGAAAGTAAAAGAAGTTTAGTCTGGAAGCTTGGTCTACCTGCCATCTTTCTTCTGGGAAAGTCTGCCAACTTAGAGCAAGGTTTGGCTCACTTTTCAGAGGTAACAGTTCCCCAGAGTTTAGAGCACTCTTTCACGATGGCAACTAGCCAAAGGATTGTGCTTCACTATACACAGATTTCTGCTAGTTTCAAAATCTGTACAATTAATTTCTGTATTACAGTTAGGACTAGAAATTTTACAGTGAACAGTGTCATCATAATCCATTTTCTATGTATCAACTTCTCCCTTAGAGGCATTTTTTTTTTATAAAAAGTTACATGATGATCTCATATAATGAGATACTAGTACACCTGCATTGCCTCCTCTAATCAACAAGGACTACAGAGGTATTTTGACATCTCACTGAAGCCTTATTTCAATTATCAGCACACATCTGTACAAACTGAGATAAGGTTGTTCTAGGCACATTGCTGTAACATTCTTTATCAGAATAACATAACTGTAAATATCATATCCATACCAGCTTTCGTGAGACCCATGCAGTTCCTTCTAGCTCAACTCAAGGACACCGTCAATTTTAACTCCTCACTGGATATCATTTGCAGGGAGAAATTTCATAGCTTTATGCTCAGCAAGAAGCAGGTATTTTATAAGAAGAGACTAGAACCTGTATCTACAGGTTTTACTAGACACTGCATGTGGTTAATACCATCAGCTGGCCAATCCACACAGAGATGATACCTCTGAAAACAAGTATCAGCTTCAAAATCAGGACCGTCTCATTATTACAGGTTCCCCTTAAAACATACCACTCTCCAGCGAGAGGACCACTGTTTAGTTAGTCTGAAGCAAGAGGCATTTTCTATTTCATCTGGCCATCCAGGTGTTCTTTCGGTCATTCCTCAAGGACATGCAACAGAAGGAAAGGATCTCACAGTTGAAGTCCAGTTCCCTTCTATAAAAGGTAATACCATCATATCATGCCTTTCATAAGTTGAAACAACTTTTAAAAAGCTGTTAAGTTTTTTGATTTGGAAGAAAGCACTAGTTGCGTACATGGGGAACCGTATGCAACCAATAACTATTATTTAGAACAGCTTCTAAATCTCTACACAAAGTGAATAGGTAGTTATCCTCTTTCCTAGGGCATAATCTTCCTTCTCTTCCCTGCATATTTACTTAGATGTTAATTAACAGTGAACACAGAGATGAGATCAATAAGAGGGGAAGAACTGGGGAGAGGCAGATTTGTTTCAATTCATAACTGCACTATTCCCCCAACTAAGACTTTTGTCAAGCACACAAAACAACACAGTCTAACTGGTACCTTATTTTAAAAGGCTGCTAGAAATACAGTCTGTAACTGCTTTATTTGTGGTCTTCTTGTAAAAAAAAAAAAAAAAAAGTCATGCCATACAGGAATGTAATAACAGTTTTGTTTTCAATTAATACACCCAAGCAGTGAATTCCCTTAAGTCTTTTGTCCATAACAAGGTATGAGGTCTATTACAATTAAATTTCATTGTGGTTCTATGACTTCCACTCACCAAGGACATTTAGGTCTTCCTAAACACATAAACATATGGCCCCTTTTAAACGGGATGGCCCCACAGCCTCCCTGGTCTGTTTATTTATTTTTGCAGGCTTGTCTTTAAAAACCCCTCTTCTGAGACTGATCCCTGCTAGCAGCCCAATACCTTCTCTTGCACATCTATCTGACAACATCCTCTGTTGCTGGCCAGTTCCTTACTCATTCTTCAGCTCTAGAGTCATCCTCTCTAGCTTTCCCCATTCAGATTTCATTAAAACATCTGATTAGCACAAGACAGTAAATTTGGCTGAAGTGATCTTTGATCAGACAGCAACCTTCTTATGATCTGCTGTTGAAGATCACTTTGCATTTCCTTATTATTTCCATGTCCAGTTATTCTTTCTCTGAAAGCACACAGGACTGCATGCTACTGGGCTCCGACTAACAAGCATTAGCTGTGCAGAGCCCTGTTTCAAGCTGTTCTTGAAGAAATGCATTTGCTATATTCTTTAATCACGAAAAATACCTCAGCTCAGCTTGAGGCCTAGTAAAGTATTTCCAAAGACTTCACAGGCCTTCAGTTCTCTTCCTATATGAGAACTTTGACTTTATTTCTTTTTAAATCAAGGCTATCTTTCATATTATCTTCACTTTATTTCCCTCGATAGCTATCCAGTCATACACATACTGTGTTGGTTATCCTTTTAATGGTTTCACATCCTGCTCCATTAAGGTCCTCCATGTTGTTTCCTAAACTTCCTGCATTTATATGCGCACACCTCATTTCTTACTAACCACACCCTAGCACCATAGCTAAATTAAATATTGCATACCTGTCCTCATCAGTAAGAGCACTTTCTCCGATGTCCATTCTCTCAACCATAGTTCTTTATCCGTTTGTATATCCTCATTTATCCTATTTTCCTCTTCCTATAAAACAGTCTAACCTGTAGCACACATCTGCGTTCCTAGCAAGAGAACCAAGTTCCAGAGATATCAGGTAAGTTCAGAGGCAGTAGAGAAACCAGAAGAGTTTTGTTGTCAGTCTAACAAATCAAAACAACATGTCTGGAGTCATCACCTTGGAAAACAGAAGTCACAAACACATTTTAGAACAAAATTAAGTAACGTCTACCTCCTTTGCTTCAGAAAGATACAGCAAAATGAGAACCAATCATAAGCAGGTTCCACTAGATGCACAGGAGTAAACAAGTAATTTTAAAAGATCTATTTACATTTTAAATCCTAGTACCTCCAGTATAACAGGTTTGTTTTCAAACTGCTGTCCTTCACAATAACTTTTTTTTTTATTCATGAAGTGGAAGAGGAAAATAGCAGCTTCTTCCTTCGACTCAGATTTATGATATTTTCAAATCCCTACAGGAAGCTAGCAAATTCCTTTTTAATCTATATTAAACTATGTGACATTTAGTTATTAAGTCCCCCAGGGTTGGGATTTTCTTCCCATTCCTGAGTAATGCCCAAGCACAAGAGGCTCTCAATCCAAACTATGATAGATATCAATCTCCAAAATGATGCATTCCATATGATAACGTCTGGCTACCGGAAGACTTAGACTTCTGACTTGGGGCTTGAAATTATTTAGGATATAAACCACCCAAGTAAATCTTGTTCACAAAGGGGTACTTTTACCTCTGTGAAAAGGTATCATACAACAGCATAGAACCACTCTGTTTCAGAGACCTAGAAAGCAAAGTCCACATCAAGTGGCCTCCAGAGGAAGAGAGCTGTTGCCAGAGATATCCCAATGCAGACAGACACCTTTTCCTGGCTCTACTGCAAGGGTAATTCAGTACAACTTTAACTGAAGACAAAGCTACCCACAGGCGTAATAAAAACCTTAAGAGCATACTACAAACAGACAACTAGGTGAAAGAACGGAACTCCATTCTTCCATTTGCCCCAAATAAGCACTGACAAGAGAAAACTAGTCCAGAATACTTTCGCTGCTTTCTCAAATAGGAAGTGTCATTCCCCTCACCCTCGTGAAAGTTATTTTTCCTGTCCAGGTTCACGAGAGCACGGATCAACATAAGAATAAAAAGCAGAAATAACACTGCACGTTGGCCACTTACACAATATAGTATACACATGCAGTAAACACCCTATGTGCAACTGCCACGATTCGTAAGGGGCACATATATACGTGTATATATACGCCGCCTGTGCACAAGTACGTGATGGTGGCGTGTTACACGGGGAGTGTGCAGTGCAGAGGAGGAACGGGAGGCGGTGGCGACAGACAGTGCAGCAGCGGCCTACCTCCTGCCCAGCCGGCCTCACCCCGCTCGGCCCCAGGCGGACTAGCGGCCCCCTCCCCTTCCTGCCCGCCGCCGGGGCTAGGGCGGCCACCCCGCCGAGGCCGGGGGGCAGCCCGCACCGCCC
>VZSZ01006948.1:194279-238044 GCA_013398815.1 Ibidorhyncha struthersii | reverse complement strand
CCGGGGCTGATCCTGCGGGTCCCGGAGGGGATGGGGACAGCGGGGGTTTTGTTAGTTTTGTTCTTTGCCTGGGGGAAGAATGTTTGCAAAGCTCTATTTGAATAGAAATTCGAAAAATGTAGACACTTAAACGTATTTAAAATGTTTCCTAGGAAGAGTGGTTTAAAAAAAAAAAGTTATGGGGATGACTTGTTTCAAGGAGGCCTCATTAGTAAGTAGATCCTCTTTGAATAAAACTGCTTTGAATGTTATTTGCTTTTGGATGTGAAAAATCCGACTTTGCTAACAAGGATGATACTAGCATTGTTTCCCCTTAAGTCTCTTATTTTTTCTTACTGATCATTACAATTTCAATTTTCCACTACCAACTTTCTGCATGACGCAAGTTTATCAGCCAAAAAATTTCCTTTTGCTGGGGTACGGCATGGCTCAGCTCAGGGTGTCCTGCTCTGGAGTCAAATGGGGGTGGGGGTTCCTTGAACATCTCGCATCCTTTAGGCTTCTTAAACTGTTTTGCAGAATACTGTGTAACATCTGTCTGGGCAAACAAAGCGAAACCCAAGTACTGAGGAGTAGGTGTCCCACAACCTTGGCTATTGCAACCGGTTTCTCTCAGCTTGTCCATGAGAGAGTTTATTCCTTAGTCCCTACTACAGAGAGGTGAGAGATCAAAGTTTAACCCCTGCCACGAGCAGAGGGAAGCAGCAGTCCACCCTGTCTGACATCTGCTCCACAGGATGGCTGCTGCTGGCGTTCCAGCCGCCTCCCTGCCCGCCCCACGCTCCCTGTGTGAGGTGTGGTTCCAGGCTCTGGATTGAGCTCCGCTGTTCACCTCCAGAGCACATAATGAGGAACACTGTCCTCTGCGCTTGTGCACCAGCTCTGGGTGTCAGCGATAGTTTATCTGTACCATCGACGGGCCCCGTTGCAGGACTGGCTTGCTGGAGTGGTGAGAAGCCCAGAATTCAGCATGAAGATAGGGCAGGAATTGCAGTGACACCTCATCCGTGACACAGGTGGATGGTGAACTTCTTCAATGTTGTGTTTAAATACAGGGAGGGATTTTCCAGTGGGTATCTGAGTGCTTAGATAACAGTTCGTTTTCGTGAGAGCTGAGTACCTGCGGTGTCCCCAGGACAATGTCTCCTGCTCTCAGAAGAGTGGAGGCTTTCTCCAGCTGGATGAAATTCCAGTGCTGTGGGGAAAACACTGGGGAAATTGAACCCGCCATCAATCTTTGGCCACTTCTGAATGTCTAAAGGCTGACAAAGCAAAAATGCTACTGCTGTTTTCAACTTTGATTTTACAGGCACAAATCCAACACGTTTGTGAATTTGTTCCTTTCATCGCCAGAGCAGGGATGTCAGATAGCATTCCACAATCGCGTTTCATGGTTCTGATAATGTTACCAGGGGGGATTGCTGCCAGCTCTGGCTGCCTGACGTGTTCCATTACAAAGCTGGTTTTGTAGATACTTTATATATTTTTGTGAGTGCTTCAGCCACTTACTGAGTTCGTAGTGTGGTCAGCAGTATCACCAAGGGGAGTGCTGCTTCTGTGGAAGAGATAAGTCAAGAGCCTTCCTACAGGACAAGAAGCAGCAGCTCGCTGTTTTCAGAGACCCATACTGAGCCAATGTTTCCCCCCACCCCAACTTCAGATAAAGTAACTTTTTGTCATAGGTTGGGTCTTTTATAGAGTCCCAGTGGGAACTAAACCATTCTTAAAATAGCACTGTGACGTATTTTATTGCTGAGGATTTGTATCTGCTTTCAAGTCACTTTACAAATACAAGCTTTCCATTTTAATCCCAGTCTCAGACATTAGCATTGCTACCAAGTGGCATGTATGGGAAAGAGGATGTTGGACAGGAATATGCAGCTTCACAAACCAACCGTTGCCCAGTTTTGCTTTGGAATTCTGACACCAAAATAAACATTTTTTTTTCTTTTTTTTTTTAAATATGAACCGAAGTTATCAAGTCGCAGATTGGTTGCAGTAAAGCAGAACATGGTTAAATAGATATAAAGTAGCTTGGGCACAATAACTGACTAGGAAGAAGCAGCTGCTCATATTTTTTGTTTGCTTTTACCGCATTTAGGAATTGCCATGTGAATACTCTAGTTCTGAATATGTCTCTGCCTGATTGCTATCAAATGCTTTTCATGAAAAGGCAGAAAATTCTGATGTTGGCAATTTATCAGTAGCAAGTTGTGTATTATTTCTGTTGATTAGGGGCTGTCTGATTCTCCAAATGAGGTATTTGGTATCCCTTCTAAAAATTTGCACTGAAAACAAAATTGTATATATTATTATTTTACATGTCCACTTGTAATCTCTTTTGAATCATTTTAAACTCAAAAGATGTCTTGTGCAGCGCCTTTCAAAGATCGCTGAGTTTTTACATTAAGAAGAAAACCTCAAGTTATCTTTTTTTTTGTGCAGCTTATCACTTTGTGTATCTCTGTCACAACATTTGTTCTGGTTCTCACAGCATTAGCTCAAGTCCTTGTCTTTTTGGCCTCTTAATCATTAATTAATCACTTCAGACACTAAGAAGAGTGAGGGAATTGGAAAGAAATGCTCTGGATGATTAATTTTTTTCCCATAAAAGCAATAAACTTGCCAGAGTTTCAGCTATGACCCATGCTGGAACTATTTTTCCCAAATCAAACACAAACTCTCTAGGTGGAGACAGTGCACAGCAATTGAGCCTAAACCCATGTTTTGTTAGTTTGTGAAGTATTTTTCTGTAGGAGGCTCCACAAAACAATGGTAGTGTGAAAAGGCAGTGCAGTCAGATACACTCCGCGGGGCATGGGAGAAGCTGTCACACTGGTTCATCAGTATCTCGTCTCTGACAGCTCACAGCAGATGTTTAGACAAAGGAAGAGAATGGAAAAATCATGGGCAGTTTTTCTCAGGTCTATCCTTGTGACTGCTGGCAGTCAAAAACTCTTGTGATTAGGGATTTCCTGAACTGAAGGTTGCATTCAGATTGTAATGTTCAATAGTTGCTGATCAACCCATCCCTTGTGAATTTACCTCATTTTTTTTATCCCACTCTTAGTTTTGTCCTCCTGAGCGCCCTGTGAAAATGATTTCAACTCTGTGCCTGCAGAGTACTTCCTTTTGTTTCCTTTAACATTGCTACACAGGAATTAGGTTGCATTTTTTCATATAGAAACACCACCTTAATGTGGTAATTTCTGGTTTTAACCTGCACTGCTGCCTGTGTCATTATCATGCCCAAACTGCAGTCCAGAGCAGGGTTTTCTTCAGCACCCAGTCTATCTCACATCCTTCAAGAATTTGTCTCATAGGAGCATCTGTGAGGATTTACCAAGGAAATAAAGTCACAGCCTGTTATCTGCTGCCCCTACATCCAAACCAGGGGTAAGCGGGAGGCTGCTAAGCCATGAGGCAGACTGCAAAACCTTTGCTGGTTCATGTAGTTGAATCGTCTTCAGTCTTCCCAGAGTGATTGCCAAGTAGAAGACTGCCTTCAGTGAAGCACTTTAAAAGGGTAAAAAAAAAAAGAGTAAAAGGGTAAAAAAAAAAGAGTAAAAATTGGAGTGAGACCCTAAGATAGGTTGTGACATTGACTTGGTCTTCTCTAGTTTGCTGCTTGCTTGTCTGCTCAGAGCAGGCCTAGGAAAAAATGGGTGAACAATGGTGGTGGTGGAGGGGTGGTCTTTAGGTGTTTGTTGGTGGGTTGTTTTAGAGTAAGGAGAATAAAAAAAGTAAGTGAACTGGTGGTAGGAGTGCCTGAACAGACTTTATACGCACCAGGTCTTAATTTCAGAGGATATGCTTCTGCCTCATCTCTCCTTCTCAAGAAGTCACAGACGTTGGCGAATTTCCAATATTTACACTACATCCTACATCCTTCAGCTCGCTGATAGCAAAAGTACACTGATTGCCTGAGTAGTTCATCAGGCCTCTTATTACCTGCTTGGCACGCTGCTGGGTGACTCTCTTTTTTTGTACACATCCCAATATGTTCATACCCTCCAGATGCAGCTACACTGCTGGCGCTTGCCCGATCGTAGCAGTGAACGCTTCTCTTGCAGTAGCACAAGTGCTGTTATGTCCATCACTGTACAGAGACGCTCAGAGTACGTTGTCTGCTGATCCGGTTGTGTATCCAGGGCAGTGGAAGAGAGCTGCCTGATAGTACATCACTGTTAAATCCCATCATAGGTGAAATCAGATCAGTGTTCCTAAGACGTCAATTTTCAGCACTTCACACCATCTCAGTGAAGAAAGCATGGTCAGAAAAGTTAGAAAAGAAACTAGCAGCCTTTAACAATAAACATTTGGCTCTCAGCAGGATTGCCAAGTGTTTATCTCTGATTATCCACTGGTGATGCATTTGCAAGGTTAAATAGAGCTCTGACATTAGTGGAGTTAAATAGAGCTCCAGAAGCTTTTTCCTGGGGTGCTTTGCAGTGCTTGGCAACCTGGAAATGCCAGACTGGAATAGCTATGCCAGATCACTGACACACATCTGAGGGGGCGTGGTGATGTTGCTGACATTGGAGTGCTTGATTTGCTTGATATTCTGGGGGTTTCTACCAGTTCACACTTCCCTTTGGAGAATAGCCTTTATTTTAGTTTGTCTGTTTGTTTTTCCCTGCCTTGGGGTGGACTGGGACTTTGCTAGTAACTGCATAGTCAGGATATTCAGGGTGTCAGATTTTTTGATCAGAATTTGGGATGTGATGGTGACTGGGTGGAAGGGTTAGCTGGTATAGGCTCTGAAGTTTCGGATTCTTTTGTTTTGTTTTGTTCTCTTTTCTTTTACCCATTTCATAGAATCATAGAATGGTTTAGGTTGGAAGGGACCTCAAAGCTCATCCAGTGCCACCCCCCAGCCCAGGTTGCTCCAAGCCCCGTCCAACCTGGCCTTGGACACCTCCAGGGATGGGGCAGCCACAGCTTCTCGGGGCAACCTGCATCAGGGGCTCACCACCCTCAGACTGAAAAATTTCTTCCTGGTATCTAATGTAAATCTACCTTCTTCCAGTTTGAAGCAATTCCCCCTTGTCCTATCACTACACGCACTTGTAAAAAGTCCTTCCAAGCTCTCCTGTAGGGCCCCTTTAGGTCCTGGAAGGCCACAGTAAGGCCACAATAAGGTCTTCCCAGAGCCTTCTCTTCTCCAGGCTGAACAACCCCAACTCTCTTCCACCTGTCCTCGCAGCAGAGAGGCTCCAGCCCTCACAGCATCTTTGTGGCCCTCCTCTGGCCCTGCTCCACCAGGTCCATGTTTTTCTGATGTTGGGGGCTCCAGAGCTGGACGCAATATTCCAGGTGGGGTCTCACCAGAGTAGAGGGGCAGAATCCCCTCCCTTGCCGTGCTGGCCACACTTCTTTTGATGCAGCCCAGGATACAGTTGGCCTTCTGGGCTGCGATCACGCATTGCCGGCTCATGTTGAGCTTCTTGTCAATCAGCACCCGCAGGTCCTTCTCGTCAGGGCTGTTCTCGATCCATTCTCTGCCGAGCCTGTATTTTTGCTTGGGATTGCCCCAACTCACATGTAGCACTCAAAGTATTCTTTTCTGACTACAGGCTTTTGGTCTTTCCCTTCCTCTTCTCTTTTGTCCCTCATTCACCTCCCACTGAGAACCTGAAGAGCTGGAACCCATCTCAGCTGATGTCCCAGCACAACTGGGAGAGGGAGCAACAACTGTTTGTATTAGGAGCTAGTCAGTCAGTGGGACGCCATCCAAAACCAAAGTTTAAACATATGTTATTTACTGAATGTTTCCACACACAGTAAAAATACAGCTACAATTCAAAACAGCATCTTTGTAACACTGGAGGAAATGAATCATCCCGAGATCTTTCAGGATGGATGGAAGCTGCTGTGCTGAGAGCTATCACCAGTAGGACTTCCTTTCTTTCAGGCTGTCAGCTTTGAGAATGCTTGTGGTTCCTCAACACTGAAGCCTGAATCCCGCTAAAAATAAAATAAAATAAAAAAGCTCTGTTAATCACCAGCAGCAGAGGTGCAGACACTTTGCTATGAGGAAGACAGGAGTGTTTTGGCAGGACTGCTATAAGCATTGCCCTCTTGTGGCCGTGCCAGCAGGGGTGGGAGCCGAGCGCTCCTGCTGCCAAGGCTGTGGTGGCAGCCGGTTTTGGAGCTGAAAACAGCCTTTGTGAGAAGGTCTGTCTCTTCAAGCCAGAGTCATTAATGCAGTGACCACACCTGCATATGTTAGGAGAACTGATAGCAAAATGGAAAGGGGAACTCTAATATCTCTGTGTGTCTCCACATTGATTTCCTCAGAAGTGGGTGTCTCTGAAGAAAACCACTTTGTGTGAAATGGGGGAGTCTGGTCTCCTCCTCGGGCAGGGCCGCCTGCACTTGTGTGTGCTGGCTGCAGGCCTGGAGGAGGCTTTGGGTCATAGCAGGAGGTCTGTCTCTTCTTCTGTCAGCAGGTAAATGCAGGTACCAGAAACCGACAGCAGCTTCAACTCGCAGCCGTGCCTCGTGTTCTGATCATTGTCCCTGATCTAGAAGAATGTATATTAAGTGAACTAATTTCTGTTAATTCTGAGTTGCTTCATGTCTCCTGCGCAGGTTTTTGAGATAGAAAGAGAAATTCTGTGTGGAGCTGAACTGGAAGGTAGGAGCTGCCGGCAGCAGTTTCTGTGCAGTCCTCCCGGCTCCCACCACAGCTCTGCCGTGGGAGACTTGCAGAGCACGGCCCGGGGTGGGCTTTGCGGTGGGACTCGGACGTGCTGTGCTGCATCACAGTGGCATACGACAAAGTTTCATCGACGTGCTTTTTAGTGACAAATCTTTTGTACTCAACCCTGGTATTTGCGTGTACTTCTCTTGTCCTTGTTGAACGTGTCGCAGTGGCTTATTCTAAGTTCCTCTACCTAGTTGCCTGTGTCTGATGCTACACTTCCAGTGCAAGGCCATGTTTCATGCTTCCCTTTTGGACTCGTTTTAGGCCATCTCTTCTGGTTTCCAGCCCTGCTTCTCTGGTAATAATGTATTACTCTGTCCTTCTTTGGGTTATGGATAATGGATTGAACAGGCTGCTGTACTGGAGAGGAATGTATTGGCTTGTTCTCAGGGGAAAAATAGTTTGCATAAAGTTGCAGATCATTTCCCCGGTACATAGTCAGGACCTGGTGACTGGAGGAAGAACATCTGTGTCATTTCCCTGCAGCTGACCACAGGCATGTCTTCACTGCCTCCACTAATGTGTTTTGGCTGTCACCACCAGATCTGTCTGTGGGCCATAGTATGGGATGGCAGTCATTTTAATGTTCTGGATTGTGTCTTATGGGTTACATAAGCACTCTGTTAAGACATGTTTTCAGCACTGAACAATGATTTATATTTGAGTATTATTCAGGATTCGTTTTTGCTCACAACTGACTGAAAGTAGTCAGTGGTTTCCACTGATCCAGACTTACATATGCTGTGTGTGTTTAAGTGCATGATTCACCTCTCACGTACGCTCTTAAGGTAGGGCATTTAAACAGTTGATTGCATCAGCAGATTTTCTCTGGGTGTGTTACAGATGGGAGACCTATGTGTTCTCCAAAAGTTTCTCCCGTGTAAGTAATAATCTTCCCAATTTGCATCAGGGCAACTGAGAAGAAACCCAGGCTTTTGTGTTGAAGTCTTTAGCCTTGGTGCATTGCGCTGAACCCTCTGTGTTTACTAAGTGGATCATATTCAAAAGGTAGAGAGACCAGAATAGAGCTGACATGACTCATAATGCAAACAAACAGCTGGAAAAAGTGAACAATACTCAAATCATCTGGGTGTTCTAATTTGCTAAAGTGGTTTAGTAGGAATTTTAACTTATGAATGCAAAAACCTACTTGCCAGTTGTACAGATAATGCTGTACTTTGTGTCCAGGACTGTTGATCTGAGTTCTTCTTGGAATCGGAAGCATATTTTAAATGAAGGGGGAAGCTGCTGAAGGGACAATGCCAGTTTGAATTTTTTGGATATGTGGCTGGTTGTGTCTGTTAAGATGTAGCTGCTAAGGAATACCATTAGCTATGCTGCTCCTCATATAGGGGACTGAAGTAGTTTAAGGAGTCACCGTGGCTAGGGTAGGAGGAGGCTCTTCCGTGCCAATTTTTTTCTTGTCCCAAACAAGCTTTGTTTACTAGCTTCTTCGAGGGATGGAAGGAAAGGGGTTGGTTTTTAGTTTTATGTGTATATTAATTTAGGGCTGCCTGGAGACTAAAAACTGATGTAATCTATCAGTTTAGGTATTTTTCAATGCCTGTCAACTTGGCAACAGTGCTGAAGTCCCACCAGATTTATTTTCAGTGGCTTACTGAAGAGTTAGTTGTAATATATACTGTTTTGGCAAAGAGGCTATACGGAATAAACAAGTATTTTCATTTTCAGTATGCACTCTCATAGCATATGACAACATATAACAGCAGCTGTTAATAGTGTGCTGAACCGTCTTCCTTTCTCTGTTTTATGCACCATCATGTCTTGAGTTTTTTATTGTCAGACCTTGAGTGATTCTGTAGTGTTCACTCTCACAATCTTTGTAAATTCATCAGAATTTTTATGGGTCAGCAAAGGATCAGAAAAAAAAGAAATGGCTGCGTGGGTAGTCAGAAAGTATAGATTCTCTTCCAAGTGCAGAAGTAGCTAACTAAACGTGAAGCAAGCACATAACTTTATTTGTGGTACATTTGATCTCTTCGGTGTCATTAATTCAGACAGTGATCTGGAGAATGCATCTTTGACTCTGGGAGTGTTACTGTCGCAAGTACAAGCTGTCGATTTCCTTGGGATCGATCACGCTAGTAGGATTGTATAACTTTGTCACTTGCAAAACAGTGACTTACAGTTTTCCTGTTGTTGCAGCAGAAATACAGAGGCGATTTACTTCTTCTGGTGCTTGATATAGGAGGTCTGGAATGCTGAGAGACAAGGGAGTCTTTCTTTTACTGAGGAGATACATTATTATTCCTTTGGAGCAGTCCATATTCTCCAGGCAATTTTTGGCAAACAAATAGAGGGAAAGAGAGAATTTGCTGGGTCAAATGCAACTGTTTGCCCCCGAGGTACGATAAGGATTGGTGCAGAAGAGGCATTTTTGCAGCATGAATGTTGTGTGGATACAGACTCTACTAAGATTTACTGTTCTCCCCATATTTTAGAAATTCAGTCTGTCTTTGCAAGTTATTTTGGTGCTCTGTAAGTATTATCCATTAAAATAAAAAATACAGCCTTTGCCATCTAGAAATGCAAAAACTGTTCTAGAAGTAAGCAGCAGGTGGTTTAAATACTCTGTGGTGTAATATTATGTTGGCTGCAGACCTTCCTGTGCGGGCTTTGTTTATGCAGCAAGTTTAGACAAATTAACCGAACCTATTATGAACTGGGCACTGGAGCTGTGAGAGCAACCACATGGTGGTCTGGCCTACCACCACTTAGTTCAGTCTCATTTAATTCAGCCAAGCTTTCCTGAGCACCCCTCTGCAGGTAAGTCCTTACTATATTTGTGGGTATATACGTGTGTGAATTGCTACAAATTAACCGTAGCTCTAAAACAATGTTATGCTCATTTTTCTTTTGTTACTGAATAAAAGCTGCAAGGAGAGTAAACTACTTGGAATGTGAGGGAGATGGAGTTGTCTCTCTGATGCCTTGTGAGACAAAGGAAAACAAGCCCCCTCACCCCCAGAAGCACTGTTTCTTTTAAACCAGGATGCTGTTAAGGTAGTGAGCAGACCTCTGGGTTTCTCTGCTTCATGTAAATACTCACTTTAAATGTTTCTTTACTTTGCACAGCTGAGTCTATTTAAATGAACCACTGCACTTATTTCTTTTCTCACCCACTATTTTTACCAGCAATTTTTCACCTTTTCTTTTCCAATTGCCCATCTTCAGTAAGTATCCAGGAAAAAAAAAATCCAGAAGCATCATTGAATGGCTTAAAAATATATGTGCTCTTTGTAGTCTTAGAATCATCAGAGTACAAAGTGCTGTGAGGAAAGCCCCGTAAGCTAATATTTGCTGTGTCATACAGAGGAACTGGCTACTAAACATTTACACCTATTCCATTGTATTTAATCTTGCTTTAACAATTACTTAATTTAAAAAAGTGTTAAAATATTATCATTACTGTCTTGTGCATTTTGTGTTCTGAAATACTCTGGCAATACCAGAGATCAGCGGATGTTTTGGTTGAGCGTGTGCATTCCTTCAGCTTTGGTAAAGCTGCTCTGAATGTTTGAGGTTGAGTCAGGATCAGACTGGAGCCTAACAGAATAAAGATTTTTTTCTCCTCTTTTTTTCTCCCTGTCCGTATTGTATGATATTGTCATGTAGAAAGATACTTTAGATAGCATTGTTAGACACATTAGATGGTGGTGGGCGTGAAGATGTGACAGTATATTTGTTGTGGAGGAACTAGGCGGAACTGTGACGAGAGAGAGTAACAGATTCTGGGCTCTGTGTCCACAGGTTTTTCTCGAATGGAAAAGGACATTCCTTTCAGTATAGTTGTGCTGGGCCACATCTGAGCAGTGCAGAACTGGGCACTGTCTTGGCAGAAACAAATTCAGAGGAGAGTAAAGACAAATGGCGAAAGTGCTGATGGCATCAATTTATGAGGACATAGAGCAACTCTGTAAGAGATGAGTGGGAGGCACAGCCTCAGAGATTAATGTAAAGAGCATAAGTGGAAGTATTTAGGGAGAGAAGCAGAGAGAACTGTTTATTACAAGTTGCAGAGTGGAAATAAGAAAGGTGTTTTGGACTGGATACCAGGAGAGAAAACTACTGAGTCCTGGGTGGGAGGTGGTGGAAGTGTCAGCTGCCAAGGCTTCCAACAGCACCAGAACAGAGAGGACGCGCAGCAGGGCAAAAATGTCATGTTTGCTGAGCAGAGAGACTGCATAGTCTCTCTGACTTTTCTGGCCTTTCCTCTGAAATAAGCAGCTTCCAACCTCAGGAAAATCATTTCATGCTTTCTTGAAGAAGCAATCTCTAAATTCTGCCATTGGTCGGAGAGCCAGACAGACTTTTGCCGTGTCAGCTTCCCTCACATACCAAGGCTCATGTTTTGCATTTGTGTTTCCCTGTAATTATTTCTATAGGCCAGTCTCCATTATATGGCATTCACAGCTAGGCCTGGCGTGGTTGGGTTAACTGCACATCTGGACACCATAATAAGTTGATGTCTTACACTGTTTGCTCAAGTCATTGGACTTCTTTTCTTAAGTTCTTGTTTTTATCACCGTGTAGCCAAGTGTCGTTTAGAGGATCCATCTGTACTGAAATCCTGTATTCCAAGCCCTTTCCTTGTTTTCCTTAAATAACTTTCCTTTGCATAAGATGTTGGCTCTACCTAGCACCCTTTCTGTGACTAAGCTGGACAGTTTTATTAACATCAGCTTGAAATTTGCCCTTTTCCCATGTCTCCAGCAGGTCATCCTTTTCGGTAAGGTCCTGGCAATCTCATCTGGCATATGCCCTCAATAAAACACCCAGAGTACAGATTTCTGTGGCTTGATTTAACAATGCAACATTTGCTGACTGCAGTAATAAACCATACCGCATGTTGGAGTATTCCCACTTATTCCCTTCTGACGTGTTTCAGGTTAATTTTTCCCACAGAATACAATAATATACAATTTATTCATTGTAGCCCTCTTTTGCCTGTATTTACATTCTTCAACTAATTGGTGATGCAAGTTTGGACTGGGGGCAAAACTTAAAAAATGCCAAGTTAATTAGAAGACCAAATAAATTGTTTTTCCAAAATATCAAATATGCTTATGAGCTTATATCTGCAGATTAGAATATACCGTAAAATGGGATGCTAACAAAAAAGATTATCCTAGGTCTTTTCGCCTTCAGTTTGTGAAGTTTGGCGAAGTGTGGCTCTATACGGGTTTTTATTAACAAAAAGTGCAAAGTATTTTTCCATTTGGAAGGAGCCGATCTCTTTCTAATGTTGTGCAATCCAGTCATCTTGGTTTGGGTATGCTGCAGCTGCAGAAGCCTTTCACAGCTGGCTGCCTCAGTGTCAGGGTTCCAACATTTTTTTCACTGGGTCTTAGACCTCTGACACTCTGAACTTCCTTCACAGAGATCAGAAATACCAGCAAGACTAAGACATTGTTTTTATTATCTATTTCAGTTTGAGAATTTCCAGTGAAATTTTCAAAGGTACAATAACTAAACCAGAGTTTGCCAAGGCGATGTTTCAAAACAAAATGCATCAGCTTAGACAACAGAGAAGCAGAGGGTTCCAATATAGAGCGAGAGAAAGAAAATATTCTCATGCAGAGTGGGGAAGGCACAGACAAAGTGGGGTCTGATCTTTTTCTCATGTAAGTTTTGTTGTGGACTTTTGTGGATGGAGGATTTGTCCCCCTATTTAAGCATCTTTTGAGAGATTCTGAAAGTGGGAACCTCAGACTGTCAGTAATTCATCCCTGGGTGTGTTAAGAGCAAAAGAGTAACCAGCAGCGCAACCACACGTAGGCATTCGTTATGTTCCTCCTGGCATTCTTGTTTGAACTTCCAGGATATTCATAGTCACATAGCAGAGAGCAGATCCGAGCTGGGTCTCTGCGCAGCCCTTGGGCAGTGTTTGGCAGGTGCTGTATCACAGACACTGCTGCTTCCACCTCCAGGAGCCATTCCACCCTCCGGTAACAGCACAGGGCCACTCTGTTCCTGGGGTGCCACCATGGAAAGTGGGATACAACTCCTTCTGCACAGTTTACTTACTGCAGACACTTGGAAAATGCGATAGATTGGCTTGCTGAACCGTGAGACGGTTGGAAGAACGTGCTCTTTACTGGTGGCAGATCACTGGTGTGGTACGATCAGCCATACTGGGTTGTAATTCCCTTGAACTGAATAGGTTTGATGGCTGTTATGTTCCTGTCACGGGGTCTTGATACGCCCTCAGAGATGAATGGTTGTGAAATTATTGAATTGGCTCTTGTTCTGTCACCTACCGGACTACTACTGCCCTTTTGCTAACGTGTGAGCTGAAATACATTGGTCCATCCCAGACCCCTCTAGAGTCTATTACTCTGACAGTACGTTGTGTAGAGTTTGCATTCAGGTGTAAGACACGCAAAGCATATGCTAAATTTTGCATCTTGCTCCTCTGACAAGGTCAGAAAGGTGAAGGTGTGTTCCCTCCATCCTCAGCCTATTCAGCTGTGTCCTTTCAGTGCTTTGTTCTTCTCATCTCCAAAATCGCTTTCTCTGCAGCCTTTGCCATCTGGAACAGGCTTTCTGTTCCTCTGTGTCTCATCAACTTTCCATTTATTTGCAGTTTTCAGCTGACAAAATGTTGCCTCCGTTGCTGATGTCTCTTAATTTCTTCCTCCCTCATTGGCCTTATGACTCGATACTTGGCTTGTTTGAAGGGAGTTGCACTGCCGGCTGTAATGGATAGCGTATTGCCTTGAGTTATTGCCTGCTGGGATTAAGCATCTGTAAATGGCTGAAGGAGTCTCTGAGACTTCCAGAGAGGACTGTTTGCACAAATGTGTTACGCCCCTATATTGCGGAGGGGCTGGGTGTGTTTGTCCCTGATAAAAGCTTGGCTTCTGTGCTTCATCTTCACTAGCAGCAAGAGGAGGAGGGAGCTGGGACTCCCTACAGCTTCTGCAGGAGAAGGGAGAAGCCCATTTGCTGTTAGAAATGGGCAAGCAGGACTTCAGTTATATTTTTCTCACTATTTTTTGCACAATGGCTCTGAAGCTGAACTGTGTTAGCTCCATGTCTGTTGCAGGGCTTGGATATGTTGTTACAGCAGCTGTTGTGCTTTCAGCTGTGGTAAGTGATTACCGTCACAATTAAACATCGAAAAACTTTTGGTTTTCAATTACTTATGAGTCACACTCTTTTAACTCTTTGGGAGGAGTTTGTCCAATTTTATAGTGGGAATTTGGGAGAAATGAAGTCAGGCTGACTGGAATCACGATGATAAAGTTCATTGTTTTCCATCTTTGTTTGAATCTGATTTCAGCTTAGGAATCACTTTGGTAGCTAACTTGCTTTTTTGCTTTCTAGTTTGTAACATTCTTTATTTCTGCCTTGAAAGCTGAACGGGTTGTACTTTTGTCCATCAGCTACTGTGAACTACCTTCTTTGTCAAAATACTGGATGCTTCTAATATAACATTTTAATATTTTCTTCCCTGTTATCTGATACCACTCAAAGGCATGCTGTAATATACAGACAAAATTCCTTTGCCAATACGATAGAAATGTTTTGTTTCCTTTCAGTATTACCAAAGTGAATTCTTTTATAATATAGTTATAGAAAAGTGTTCATTATGTTTGTTAAAAGAATGGATTGCATATTGTTAATACATTGCATTAGTATGACAGTAAACATATTAAACCAAAATTGCAATGTCCTTAGGACAGGATGTTGTGTATATTAGTGTAATTCCTATAAGGGAGCATTTACACAGAAGAACTGAAGTAACATGACAGAACAGAAGAGATGTTAAGTAATGTTAAGAGATGTTAACTTGTTAAGTATCTAACTCTTTGATGATATTCACAACATTTGCCAGAAAGAGCTGGATAAGATCACACAGGTTTTAGGAAAACTGTAAATAATGCTTGTGCAAGATATACAACATGTATAGTTAAAAGGGGTTTATTTCCTACAGTCTTGAATGTCATACAGCATTTATAGATGAGAACAGGCAGCACGGGGATTAGTCTTTCACTGATGTGCCATATTGAAAAGCTATAAATTAGGAAAGAAAATATGTAAATTAAAATCAAGAGAGGCAGACAAAAACCAGAAAAGAGAGTCTAGAAAAGAGTAAGTCAGGAATAAGCCAGGAAGTAGAGTGGATTGGAAGTGAAAATTAACAGTGATCAGTTGAGGGGGATTCTCCCTGCCCCCTTTTTTTTCCTTCAAAATTCAGTGCAAGAGAAAAAAGGAAATTTTCCACTTGTTGCCTGTAACAATAGTTAAGAGATCAGAAGCAATGTAATTTAAACATGTTTTTTCTTGCGCTGTGCATATTGAACAACATTCTCTGTCTCGCCTCTAGCCTGTCAGCATGGTGGAACACGCCGAGTTTTCGAAGGCTGGGAAGGAACCTGGCCTTCAGATTTGGAGGATTGAGAAATTTGATTTGGTACCAGTGCCAAAAAACCTGTATGGAGACTTCTTCACAGGAGATTCCTATCTGGTGCTGAACACCATCAAACAGCGGAGTGGGAACCTCCAGTATGACTTGCATTTCTGGTTAGGTAAGTCTGATGGGAGTGCCCCTGCTGAACTGGGAGCCCAAAGTGAACTCTGCTCCTCTCACTACACCAGCCTTGTCCAGTAAGTGTTACCCAAGGAAATAAAAAGGAGAAGTGGCAGTACAGTGAGAATGCAATTTTGGGTGCATATGGTGCTACCCACCTTAAATATTTGAAATGGTTTTTGCAATAGTGTGTACAGCCATAGCTGTACCTAGAAGTAGCCTTTTCTGATCAAGGTGACAGATTAAGTTCCTGTTCTCCAGAGGCTCACAGAGAAGACAAGTTCTCGGATGAAGGTGGCGGCTGAATTCCTTTCTGTTTGAAAGGATGGAGGTTGGTTGTTATCCTCCTGACTCAATGAGTGGGATTTTTCCCCCTGAAGTTCAGAACTCCTACCTGGCCTTCTGCAGTAAATGCCACGGAGTAACACAGCGAACCTTTCTCCACATCCTGCAAAACTGAGTCTCTTTGACAATATCATACTTAAAGCTATGTAAGATACTTGCATGGTGGCTTGTCGTATCTGCCATCTGTCAACAGGTTTTCCACACAAAAGAGCTCCAGAGAGGCAAACTGCTGTGGAACTGGTGCCCCGCTAGTCTCTACAGCCTTCACAAAGCCTGATAATGTCTTCCTGCAGATTCATCTGTCTGTGTTTGCTCTGCAGCAAGTTTCCTTCCAGGACAGGGTGAAATGGCAAAAGAAAAGTGAATGATACCTATCAAAGAGATACTGTGAAGCAGTGAGGCTGCAGCAGTTACGATGGTATTGTAAGCCTCCCAGAAAAATAGACAGTTTATACTGCTCTTTGGAGTCATTATTAGAAAAGTTTGGAAATGGTTATTCTGCAGACCTTCTGGGAAGCTAAACTTCCCAGGAATCTGCTTCCTCTCTGCTGTTTTTGCACAGCTGAATGTAGTGCTGTTGCTGTTATCTTATCATTTCTTAGGAGATGAAAGCTCTCAAGATGAGCGTGGGGCAGCTGCCATATTCACTGTCCAGATGGATGACTACCTTCAAGGGAAAGCTGTTCAGCATCGTGAAGTGCAGGGCCACGAGTCCTCAACTTTCCTGGGGTACTTCAAATCTGGCATCAAGTACAAGGTAGGTGATGACTGCGTCTTTATACTGCTGGGCTGAATCAAGTTTGCAAGAAAAGGCGTCTTGCCCACTGCCCAATTCTCAGAAGAATGAGAATTGCCCTTTTTCCAGTTGCTTAAAAACCATTCTCAACCAGATGTTTTCAATGAGTTGGAACTGACAGGGTGGAGAACAGCAGATCCCAGTGGGAGAGCTTTGGCTGAATTAATAATACACAAGCAAAGCCCCAGGAAACTTTAGGAATCGAGGTTTTGTTTTTCTTCAAGAAGCAGAGGAAAGAACAGTCCCAAGACGTCTGGAATGAATTTAAGAAACAGCAATCTGAGTTAATGGGAACGCCTACCCAGTAGATTTAATTTCTCCCCACTTACATAACAGAGTTTGACCTTCCCAGTCTCTTTTTCTGTGCTTAGCCCACCTCCTTAGCATATGTAATGTTTTGGTAAAGTAGATGAGTAGTAGTGGGAGTTACTCTTCCATGCCATTGCAGTAAAGCGGAATAGAAGAATTAAAAACATACAGTCAAGAACAGTTACGTTTGTTAGGAATCCAGTGGCACAAGCAAAGAGATATCAGGTCAAGTGCTTGCAAAGTGCTTACATTTCCTTATGTCTAAGACTTTCCTAGTCTTTCTGTTTTGCTTAATTCCCACTCATTTGTTGTTATTTTCATTCATTTGAATTTGGTTATGCTTTTTTTGAGGATAACTGACGTGAGTCCTGTTGCCTACATTGATAAGTAATTCCAAGTATCTCTTTATCAGCAGAGAAGGTGAATCCTGAGGCTGGGTTAATTTCTGGTAGGCAAGACATATAATACACATGGAAATACACTCTTCACCCCACCAGTCCTATTAAATCCTTTTAATACCTCAGCTTATTGTGATCTTCTTCAAATTTGGAGATCTGCAGCTGTATTGTATCAGTGTCCCTTAGACGCTATGGGAATGGATAGCTGGGGTGTATTGATAGAAATATGCTGTACAAAAGCGCTGCCTGGGCAAACTAGCTCACTCTGCAAGCTGCTCCTGACCCTCTGTCCTGTGAGAGGCAAAATATGCTCACTGACAGCAAATCAGTAGGATTTTCATTTTTTCTGAAGCAACAGCGCGAGTGTGAATTGTTGTTCCTTCATTTTCCCTTAGGCTGGTGGTGTGGCTTCTGGCTTCAGACACGTGGTTCCCAATGAAGTAACTGTGCAGAGGCTTCTGCAGGTGAAAGGCAGGCGAGCAGTCCGAGCGACGGAGGTCCCTGTCACCTGGGAGAGCTTCAACACAGGGGACTGTTTCATCCTTGACCTTGGCAGTGTAAGTACCACGTAAAAGACAGGTTTAACAGATTTTCAGGTGCAGGAGATACATGATTAGTTCACGTAAGGATTTTTTTCCCCACTCTGTTGAAGCTATCTCAAGTGTTGAGCATTCTGAAACACTGTTTAGCCAGTCTAACATCTTTCAGCCCCAGCCATACTGCCGTCGCGTCTAGAGAGGGGGTTGTTACGCTTTGACAGCTGCATGGTCTTTCTCTTTTCCCTCAGAACATCTTTCAGTGGTGTGGCTCTGACAGCAACCGCCAGGAGCGGCTGAAGGCCACTGTGCTGGCCAAGGGGATTCGGGACAATGAGCGGAATGGTCGCGCCAAGGTCTACGTTTCGGAGGAAGGATCAGAGCGGGAGGAAATGCTTCAGGTTATTCGCTTTGTGCAGTTGTCTGTGCTGGAGTGGGAAGCGGGGTATGTGGAAGAATGGGTGGGATGGGTAGGTAGGCTCAGTAGTGTGTGTCTTTACATATGTTAGTGGTATAAACACTCCTTTCAATGCAGACTTGGTCCTCTGCATCTCTGGGACATCAGAGTATATTTTCACTGTTGTTGATCTAGAAGTTTCTTCTCCTTGTTCTTGTGGCTGGAGCATCTGGGGAACAGAGATTGTCTTGGACTGGCTGGTAATGTTTTCTCTGTCTCACAGGTCCTGGGACCAAAGCCTAGTTTACCACCAGGAACTTCTGATGACATCAAAACTGATACAGCCAACAGAAAGCTGGCTAAACTCTATAAGGTAACACGAAACCCTGACAAATACCCCTGTGGAGAATGGAGTGATCTTTGCACAATTGGATGGAGCTGGAATAGCAGAGAGGAGCTGATCTGATCCAAGTCCTGCTTCTGCCTTACTCTGCTGCTAGCTTTTTATGAAGTTTTATGTATGAACCTTGGTTGCTTACACTGCATACTCACATGTTTTCTATTGTCCTTATCACTACTGCTGACAGCACTGAGACAGCTGGGATTTTCCAGGAGTTTTTGAAGGAAAGGCAGTGTGTGAAACAAATGGGCAAAAAAGGAAGTTTTCCTTTGTGTTATCAGGCATTGTGTTAGGAAGATGACAGGAAAGAACTAGAAACAGTGAGCCTAAGAAGCAGGATCTACCCCTTCCTACATCCAGTGAGCGTGGTGAAGCTGTAATTTGGAAGGCAACATTTGCCATCAGCTAGTACAAGTGTAGAAGAATGTCCAAGACTTTATGGGAGAAATCTTCTCTACAGCAGTCTCTGGTAATGATGTGGTGAATGTCTCCTAAGATGCTTTGTAATGTGGACCTTCATCCGTTAGTAAGTACAGGAGCTCAGACTATGAAACCCACTTGATACATGAAGGCCCATTCACAGTTACCAAGACTGCCCCCTCTGGTTCTTGAGTGCAGTTGATTTAGAAGATATTTCTTGGCTGCTTATGCACCAAGGATATTTACCATTTTGGATCAGTCTTTCTTTGGTCCCGGCAGTATCTGCTTTGCTAGAGGTACTTTAAATCCGCGGAGTAAGTGTTATGTTTTTGTCATACTGTTGCTGTGTCAAAGGTATCCTGTTTGAAAAACAATAGTGCCTGAAGCAGCCAATACATTCAAATTTGTTTCCCTTCCACTCCCTGAGTTTTGGACTATCGCCATGAAGCTGGAGGGGAACAGACGATGCCTTATCTCATCTCCGTGCTATGTTACTGCAGGTCTCCAATGGGGCTGGGAACATGGCAGTCTCGCTGGTGGCAGATGAGAACCCCTTCTCCCAGGCAGCCCTGAGTACCGATGACTGCTTCATTCTGGACCATGGCACAGATGGAAAGATCTTTGTTTGGAAAGGTACCATAGAAATGCAGGTGAAGCTGATTGTGCAGGCGTAGGTTCTTCATCCAGTTACCAATCCTGTTTCTTTCAAGCCGGGTAGGGGAGCGTACACCTGGTGGTGGTGGTGCTTTCCAGGGCAAGTTTGGATACAATTAACAATCTCAGAAAAGCACTCTCATCTGAAATGTCAGGTGCTGAGGTACAGCGTCTTTAGTGTAGAGAATTAAAGGGAGGGTCCTGACAACCAGGAAGAAAATTAATTTAGTATCATAAGCAGAAAGGCAGTTGTTTCAGCCATAACAAAAGGCATAAAAGAGATTGAAAAATTGTCATTTACTATTTGGCATCATCTAGGTGGAAGGCAGGGCCCTTCTACTGTTGCAAAAGGTAGATGTACCTGGGACAGTTTCTTCTCTGGGTATGCAGAACTTTTTCAAAAAGTTGACCTCTTTTCTCTCTATTTTTGTTAAAGGCAAGAGTGCCAACTCTGAAGAGAAGAAGGCAGCACTGAAAACAGCTTCTGAGTTCATTGATAAGATGGGTTATCCGAAACATACCCAGGTAAGAACATGCAGCCCACCTGTGCTTAACCCCCAGACACCACTGGGATTACTTTTCTGCCACACAGGCCACAGGCTCCAGAGCACGGCTCATGTGAAGTGTCACTAGTAGTCTTTCAAGTAGATCCTGTTTGGGGTGATCTGCTTTTCTGCAAGGAGATATTGCAGTGTTGCTCCTGGGCTAACAGTGGCCTTAAAATAGCATTTACCCCAACACAACTAGTATTAACATTTCTTCCTCTCTCATACCTTTTTATCTTTTCCATGACCTTCTCCAAAGACTGAAAAAGAGAAGGCATAGATAAACCTGCCCTTCTTGTTCTTAGGGAGGCAATTCTAAAGGCTTAACATCCCTTCAGCCTTCCTTAGAACTCATCTGAGACTGACTCTGCATCCTGTGCAGCATACTGAGACCCATAGTGTTGGTTGTGATAGTGTGGACCTTCCAGTTACACAGAGGCTTAAAGATTAAATAACACTGGCTTGAAAGGAACAGATCCCTTCAAACTAGTGGTCACAAGCAGCAGAAAACAGGTGGTTTGTGATGTGTCTTTTCTCTTGGAAAACGCGTGTCCCGTATGGTAACAGCTGGAAGTTGATTGCTGGCCATGTTGTGTCTCTTATGGCGTCAGTGAGACCTGACATTGCTCTTAGTACCGCATCTTGGCACCAAGCGTTTCGCTGCTGTCATCTCGGAAGAGCTGTACCAGGCAGTTCTCTGTCAGCCTGAAGCCAGGGCTCAGGTGAGGCAAGGAGTAGCCCGAGCCAGAGCTGTGTGGGATGGGGGCAAGGCGGCTCCTGATGGGCTGCCGCACTTGTTTCAGGTCCAAGTCCTCCCTGAGAGTGGTGAGACACCTTTGTTTAAGCAATTCTTCAAGAACTGGCGGGACAAGGACCAGACAGAAGGACTGGGGCAGGCTTACATATCTGGGCATGTTGCCAAGATCGAGAAGGTACCTTTCGACGTTGCCACTCTGCACACCTCCAAGGCCATGGCTGCCCAGCACGGAATGGAGGATGATGGCTCTGGCAGGAAACAGGTGAGCAGTGTCAGAATCCCTTTAGGAAGGTTTCCAGAATTTTCTTCGCTACTTGATGGCATTCCTGCAAGAGCAGTGAGACAAATGGAGGCCTGAAAGTCATCAACACTGCAGTTTTGCAAAAGCTGGGGCAATTTTTAACACCAGAAATAGCAGCAGGGTCTTGAGAGCCCTGCAGCTTATTTTGACCCCAAAATTTCCCTGGGGGCAATGCTTCGCCCAGCAGTGTGGACGCAGACTCATTCCTCATTCCTCCTCCTCCTCCCTGTTACCCTAGCTATTGCCATCACACGTGTGATGGGCGATTGTCTCAGAGCACCTATCTCATGCACCCGGATATGTGCATTTGCGCATAGCAGCAGTGGTGGAGGTGGACTTGGAAGTGCTGAGTACTGTCCAAAAGCCCCCAGAGGTCCTCGCCAACATTAGACTTTTCAGAAGTCCCTGGTAAAGCCTAAAAGCTCTATTCCTGACCGTCTGACAGAGAGAAATTGAAATGATCGTGTCAGGTACAAAACAGGCATCAGTGCTGGCAGTGCGAGTAGTCTGACTCGCATTTTCTGCAGTGGTTCTGACAGTTCTGATGACTCGGATGAGGGTTTGGGCTCCCCGGGGAAGCTGAGCGTGCCCTGCTGCCGGGCGCCCTGCGGGCTGTGGAGGGGCGGTCCTCGGCCGCGTTCCCCAGCAGGTGGGGCTGCAGGACCACAAGTTCTGGGAGGCTGAACTGGGGAAGAAAACGCAAGAGGAGCTCTGTCAGGACAGTCTGCTTATTCTGCTGTCGCGTTGAACTCAGAATATTTCTGCTCCTCTCCTTTTCTAGATTTGGAGAATAGAAGGCTCAGACAAAGTGCCGGTGAATCCTTCGACGTATGGCCAGTTCTACGGAGGGGATAGCTATATTATCTTGTACAATTACCAGCATGCTGGAAAACAGGGACAGATTATTTACACTTGGCAAGAAAGTTTTCCTGATGCAAGTCAGGAAGCACTGGAGCTATGTGGGGATGAGAGTCCACTTCTTTGAAAATGGATCACTGCTGGTTCCCACTTACAGAGGATCCTTGGGGGATAAAATGTCACCCTGAATAACCTTCGCTTGCAAACAAAACACTACCAGAGGTCTGGAATGTTTTGTTTAAAGTGGGACAAATGGGGGGGACATTACTGCGCTGGGTTGTTTGGGGTTTTTTTCCTTTCTTTTTTTTTTCCCCAGCAGTAGTTACGCCCTTCTTTGGATCAAGCTGTAGTTCTTTTTGCAGAGTTCCTACATCTTTCGAGAGCACTGTAACTAACTTTTGATAGTCTGCCACCTCAGCTGGTGGCTTGTGGCTGCTGCAGTTCCCAGACCATGCCAGTGCCCGTACAGAGTTTCTCAGCAGGCAGTCTCACAGTGGTCTTCCTCCTGCTTGTCAGCAAGCAGAGAGGGCACAGGCAAGCTGGCTAACTGAAACCAGAAAGGATGCAGTCTGTGTAGGGGCTGCTTGTGTAGTTCCTGATAACAGTACCAACAGGCATGTTTTTAAACTAGCTGCTAGAAAGGTAATGGGAGATAGGCATGAAGACTAAAGAATCTGTGCTTATTATCTAGAAAACATTCCTATCTCCCTCTGTAATCACTGTGTTACAATATGGGATATTGAATTTCTCCTTCATGTTGACTGAAGTGCTGCAGAGGTTTAGAATCATAGAATCACAGAATGGTTTGGGTTGGAAGGGACCTTAAAGCTTATCTTGTTCCACCCCCCTGCCCTGGGCAGGGACACCTCCCCCCAGCCCAGGTTGCTCCAAGCCCCGTCCAACGTGGCCCTGAACACCTCCAGGGCTGGGNCATGGCTCCCCTCCCTGATCCAGAGTCCCTCCCCAGCTCTCCTGGAGCCCCTTTAGGTACTGGAAGGGGCTCTGAGGTCCCCCCGGAGCCTTCTCCTCTCCAGGCTGAACCCCCCCAACTCTCTCAGCCTGTCCTCCCAGCAGAGGCTCCAGCCCTCGCAGCACCTCCGTGGCCTCCTCTGGCCCCGCTCCAACAGCTCCGTGTCCTTCTTATGCTGGGCACTCCAGAGCTGGACACAGTGCTGCAGGTGGGGTCTCCACAGAGCAGAGTGGAGGGCAGAATCCCCTACCTCTCCCTGTTGGCCACGCTTCTTTTGATGCAGCCCGGGATGCAGTTGGCCGCCTGTGCTGTGAGCGCCCATTGCCGGCTCATGTTGAGTTTCTCACCCACCAACACCCTCAGGTCCTTCTCCTCAGGGCTGCTCCCCATCCATTCTCCGCCCAGGCTGGATTGGTGCATGGGATTGCCCCAGCCCATGTGCAGGACCTTGCACTTGGCCTTGTTGAACTAAGCGACAAAGTAACCTTGTACAAACCGTGGTAACAAAGGTTTTCCTTATGTGGGCTTGATCTCTGTAAGGGGTGTGTGGGAGGGGGGGGAAGGGCTGAAAATAAAACTGGGATTTTGCCTTGTCTTTCAGGCAGGGTGCCGATTCCACTCAGGATGAAATTGCAACCTCTGCATTCCTCACAGTACAGCTGGATGAGGAGCTGGGAGGCAGCCCTGTGCAGGTAAAAAAACACATGCAACCAAACAAAAAACCCAACACTGTGGGAATAAACAAGATAAAGTTACAGTTACATGAAACCAGTTGGCAGTGGTCATGTAGCGGCAGCCTCCAGCTGCGGCATAGGTGTTGTGAAGAGGCCGTGTGCCTAACCTACACTCCAGCTATATTATTCAAGGAAGTTTTACAACCCCTGTGGGAGACAGGAGTTTTTTTAATGGCTGTTACTTGTTACCTCTGTGCCAGTGGATCACTCATCAATTAAAATGAAATAGCAATTGTGAGAGCTCAGTTTAAACACTGGTCTGTTTTCGTGCGGGAGATGATAGCTAAGCTGGCGTGACCAGCTTGGTATTACATGAAGATTCCAGCTGGAAAGATGGTTGTAAAGGCCATTTCTATCATATCTTGTACTACTTCTTAGCAGTAGCTTAAAACTGACAGCAAGTTTCTTTTTCTCTAGAAACGAGTAGTGCAAGGGAAAGAGCCACCTCATCTGATGAGTATGTTTGGTGGAAAGCCCTTGATTGTGTACAAGGGTGGAACCTCTAGGGAAGGGGGCCAGACAGCACCTGCAGAAACTCGGCTGTTCCAGGTCCGATCCAGCACCTCGGGAGCTACCAGAGCAGTAGAGGTACGTGGAAAGAGTCAGCTTCGGTGCTGCGTGCTGTGACGGGAACACGACCCCTTGGAACAGCACAAAGGCCAAACTGAGCGTCCTTGTTTAAACTGAAACACACTTTGGAAACTTCACAAACTACCAAAAGATTCCTCTTTTTCTGTGGATGAGTAGTGACAATTATTATTTTCTAATTAGTTTATAAATATCACCTTGAATACATTTAAGCCATTTTCTCTTAAGTCCCCACTAGATGCTGCGCCCTGCATACTATGAGACTTTTCAGACTGTTGAAACCATGAGGGTCTGGCCCTTGTAACTTGTTCTAAGCCTGTGTGACAACAGTGCTGAAGACACAAAGTGCTAAATACCCTGTATGCAAATAGAGCTCGTGCCAGGACACAGGTTAAGAGCCCTACTCCTTTGAAAGAAAACACACACAAAACCTCCTGGCGCAACAAGAGAGAGACTAAATCCTGGTCAGTAGCTACGAGTGCGACGGGTACTGCTTTATGTCTGCAGCAACTTCCTAAGTTTCTGGCTTCAAGATGGCATGACCTTGCTGACATAGAGGAAATTACGTTAATGATTGATCAGCCTCAGCAGCAGGGATACTGCTCTGCAACCGTCTCCCCAGCAAGTTCTTAAATCTCCTGTCATAACGATAAAGACTGGCAAAATGACAGAGCCAGGCATTCTTGCCATAGGTCGTATGGACCTGTAGATTACACCCAGGAACACGCATTTATTTACTCTTCTCATATGACTCTAACTCATCACTCGGATACAGGCAAATATGCAATGTATCTTACAGCCTCACATGCTTGTATGGAGTATCTTGTTTGCAGTTTATTCAATGATAATTACCAATTTTTATTGTGAAATAATGGGCTCTGTGTAGAGAATGATTACATCTGACATGTGCAATGTTTTTTCTTTTCAGCTGGATCCTACTGCCAGTCAGCTGAACTCCAACGATGCATTTGTCCTGAAAACTCCCTCTGCTGCTTACCTTTGGGTTGGCCAAGGGGCCAGCGATGCTGAGAAATCAGGAGCGCAAGAGCTGCTGAAGACACTGGGAGCTCGCCCAGTACAGGTTTCTGAGGGCAGAGAGCCAGGTGAGGGAGGCACAAGGAAGCTACACATTTCTGTGTAGCTCCGTGTTCTCAGTAATTATTTCATGGATATTTGCTTTTGCCTCCCAGAACAAGGAAATGGGGATGTAGGCACAGAGGGGCTTCTCCAAGTTACCTTCATTACATTTAACAGCACGCCTGTGTTTGTAGGCTTTTGGGACTTTCTGACATAGACAAGTGCTTCAAGTCCTACCTAAACCATACTGCTACTGTGGTTTCCATGAAAAGTTGAAGCATCACTGTCTCTTTGTCTTTTTTCAGATAATTTCTGGGCAGCTTTGGGTGGAAAAGCTCCTTATCGTACCTCTCCCCGGCTGAAGGACAAGAAGATGGATGCTCACCCCCCTCGTCTTTTTGCATGCTCCAACAAGAGTGGGCGCTTCATTGTGAGTATCTAAGATTATCAATCAACTCGCTATCCAGCTGACAGAGCTGGGAGAAACTCAGTCCCAGTCGACTCTGAGCCACCCAACAGGCCGTTACACCTGATCTTCCTTTGTGGCGCTGCCGCCAGCAGGGGAGCATCAGCACCATTTTTCCACAGAGACAGCCACGAGTTGTGCTCTTCTGTCACCACAGCAACTTTCTGAAGCATCAAACAATCCTCCCCTGGTTAACAGCTAGCATTCAGGCTCCTCAAATTTTAACTCGTGAATCTCTCAAGTAAAAAGAAGCAGCAGTACAAGTCTCAGGCATGAGTGAAAGGCAGTTTCTCTGGGTAGACCGAGACTGATTTTGTGTTCTGTGCTCTAAGAACACTTCTATGATGTGGCCTGAGTTGCACAGTCAAATACCATGCCAGCGCTTAGATTAATGCATCTCACCTGTGTGAACTGGATTTCTCCTGTAAAGGTAAAACGGCGTTTGAAGTACATGCTCATCTTAACCCTATGTTTTCCAGATTGAAGAAGTTCCAGGAGATCTGACTCAGGACGACCTTGCTACAGATGATGTTATGCTCCTTGACACGTGGGATCAGGTATGTCACATCTACCCAGTGAAGAGAGGAGCGAAGAACGGGCACAAACCGGCTCTAGATTGAGACCCAAATTGCAATAGCTGGAAGAGTAGTTGTATTACAGCGCCCTTTCATCTTCAGGCCCGAGAACAAATCACCTCGCGAGTGATGTTCAAGAGAACTTACACCCACAACTTGAGCAAAGAGTCGGTGTCCTGCCACCTTTTTGGTCAGCTGAAGGGCTGAAGGAAACAGGCTGTTGTGCATCGTCTGCACTCCCCCAGCCTGTGAACTGCCCCAGGGCAGCGTCCCTGTGCCACCGGGAGGGGACTGTGAACCCTGGGCAAGGTTCAGCCGTTTAAGATAGTAACACAGTTGCTGTTATTTTTCAGTAACAGAGAGCTTATTAGTCACTGTGCATAAATGACCCAAAAAGCAACTTAGAGATGAATTTTATATGTTTTATGTAAAAATGTTCAAACATCTGCAGGTTTTGCTGATGTTAAACTGGTGTATAATTTGTTCATGGATCTAGAATTTCTCAGATAAAATGCAGTCAAAAAGCATCTCGTTATTTACCAGTAGCTTTAGTCACATAGGTCAACAAGCCAGGCATACTCACACGAGCACGTTCTTGTGTGTGACGCTGTTCACTGAGACTTAGTCTAAATTACACTTTCTTTCATAAAGAGATCGATTGTTGCTGAAATAATTCATATGAGTTTTTTTTATTTTGAGGTCTTTGTATGGATTGGGAAAGATGCCCAAGAAGAGGAAAAGACTGAGGCTTTGAAATCTGGTAATGTCGCATCTTCCTCTCTGAACTAAATGTTTATCATTTTCCTACTATCTAATCATAAGCAGGCAGTTTAATATACTGAGAAACATGCCTTAATCACAGCATAAAAATTCAGTGTTGTGATCAGTCAAATAGATCACACTTCTCAAGGAAGGAGGATCCCTGAGCTCAGCAGAAGGGCGTAGTGCTCAGCCACGCTGTGCTCAACCCCTAGCAGTGACAGTGTCCTCGTGTGGGTGCGCGGGTGCAGGCTGCCACTGGATTACAGCATTCTAGAATCCTAATGTCACTTTTCTACAAACAAGTTCCAGTCTTCTAAACATGGAATGAAAACTTGTGGGTTTTTTTTTGTTTAAATGAATAATCTGAAATTGTATCTCTAACATCTGTTTCGCTACAATTATGATGTTGCAGCTTTTGCTCTGTAAGACTTGTACTCTATGAGATTTCCCTCTACTTGTATATTTTCAGCTAAACAGTACATTGAAACTGATCCGGCCAACCGCGACAGGAGAACTCCCGTCACGGTTGTTAAGCAAGGGTTTGAGCCGCCAACCTTCTCCGGCTGGTTCCTGGGCTGGGATGACGACTACTGGTCTGTCGACCCTCTACAGAGAGCCATGGCAGACGTGGACATCTAAGTAACAAGTTGTTTTCTTTTTTTAAATGGAGCAAGTTTAGTGCCTTCAGTGCCTTCGAGAGCTACTTCCTCCTGCAGGATGCATGTTAACAAGGCAATGATGTTAATAGCCAATTAGCTGTGCAATAATTACCGAAAACAATCATGACCAGTCATTGACCCTACTCCCTGCTTTGATTATATTTAATACAATAAAGCTTGTACGGAATATGTGAAGAACAGAAATGGTGGGGTTTGTTATGAAGCAGAAAACATTAAACACAACCTGTAGATCCCACATTTGGACTTGTTTGAAACAGATACACCTGCAAAAACTAAACCTTCTTTGTGCCACACGCTTTTTACTAAGTGGTCACAGAAATGATTTTGGGGGTTTTGGGATTGTTTGCTTTCCCTTCACCAGAATTATTAGCACTTAAGACGCCAATAAATAAACAGTATTCTACTCTTTCAGAAAGTCACTCATTCGTAAACAGCATGTTTTTTTATTCAGGATGAGAGTAAAAAGTATGCTCGTGGTGTCAACAAGAATTCACAGGGGTGGCCATCTACGGCAGCACAGTGGGAGTTACCGATTCACTCATCTTCCCCAAGGAATTGCCTCAAGCTGTGCAGTTCCTCTGTTTCCCACTTCAAGTTTGTGAGCACAATAATGCTAATTATTACAGCTTTATTAACCCTATTTCTTCCCCCTCTCCCAGCAAAAAGTCAACCTCAGCTCACATTAACTGAAGTACTGACAAACACATGCAGACTGGTACACAGTTTTCATGATGCAGAGGGGAAAAAAGAGTTCACAGGCAGAAGAGAAACGGCATCAACTGGCTCAAGCCGTGACAGTTTCCTAACAGTGAGAAAGGCACAGCGTGTCAAGGCACAGGTAAACAGACCTCGCCCTTACTAAAATACCTGTCAATACCGAATGGATCCTAGCAGAAAGGTGATAAAAAACAGTTAGGAACTTTATGCTGGCCAGTGTGAGAAGGGCACTTACATCCTTGATCGTGGCTTTTTGTTTTCATTGCCACCTCCCAGTGATTAAAGACCAGTTGCCAAACTCAGCGATGGTGGTAGCCTAAAGACCCTCCTCCCTATGTAGACTCTTAATTCTTCTCATTTTAATCTGTAATTACATCTACTACATAGGCACAAAACATGAATACAGTTTAACAGACTTGCAGCTCAAGACTACATGAGCTGAAGATCACTTGCTTTTGGTATTAAGTATAAGCCCTTAGTGTGACAACAAATACTACGGGTTTGCTCAGAAGCAGCATCAACAGGTAAATCACTAATTAGGTAGAACAGATATATAAACAGTACAGCATCTGCTGCTAAACATCACCACCTCTGCTAATGACAGATCTTACTTCCTAGAGAAGCAGGTTTTAGACCTGAATAAAATGCAGGAGTCGGTACTTTGGCTTTTTTAAATCCTTTTTAAGGGAGACAGATAAAGGCACCCAACAACTTCTCAGTGCTTTAAAGAAGCATAAATCCATACAGGCACACCACCACACCAACAGAATGGCCCGTCAGTGACTGCAAGCGTGTTGTATCCATAACTACGGCATCTTTGTACCATTTCTGTGTGGCAGAACAGAGGTGGAAGCTTCCAACAACAACTGTTTCTCATGAATGGGGGATTTTAGGCAGTATGACCCTGATTTTTCAGAAGTACCCAGTATAGTATTCTCACTCCTGTACCAACTTCCATTACTTTTCCTTGTGTAAGCTAGAGAACCAATCCAATGACTTCACCACGTATAGCTACACCCCAAGAGAACACAGCTAGGGCTGTTCCACTTCCTTCACAGGGCTACAGACCCATTTATTAAATGGAATACTTCTCTTTCCAAATGTTGGATCATCTTGTCTTCACCACAGATGGTTTCGTACACTATTTGAAACGGGAGGTTACAGATTAAAGGTTCCCCTCCGGGACAGTATGGATAACACGCTTATCTGAGATTAATCTGCTTGTACTCATTTTGAGAGGTTTTCAGATTTCAAGTATTTTGATTGTCCATATTCACAAACATTACATATAAGTTTTATAACGCACTTAGGGTAACAAAAGAAGTTCCTCAGCAAATCCACTTCATTAACACTGCCATAAGCTATAACACACAGGGAACTCAGCGTTGCAAAGATCTGCTGTAGCAAAAAAACCCACCCCAAACTCTCTCACCCCACTCTACCTAGCGATTTGCACCTAGGATGCCCTGCAGCATATCAATGGGCAATGGGAAGACGATGGTGGAGTTCTTTTCCGCAGCAATGGTGGTCAAAGTCTGCAAATAACGAAGCTGAAGAGCAGCAGGGGACTCTGTAATAACCATGGATGCCTCTTTCAGGGCCCTGGAAGCATTCATTTCACCCTCAGCTGCAATGACCTGGGGAAGCAAAATGAAGGAAATGGAATTAATTCTGGCATGGTAATAAACTAGAAATCTCTAGGATTACTTCAGCCTTAAGTCATAAACTAAAGACACTGCTCATTGTTTTGATGGAGTGACCTCCCCTTACCATGGTCTTTCACTGGTTCTGCCGTTTCTCTCGCTCAGGGATAAGTGACTCCTGTTTGCTCCCGCAGCCCCGGGTGCCTGTGTTCCTCCCATTCACTATTAGGACGCCAAATGACAAGAGCTGGCACCATGTCTTGGAAGTGCAATGGGTGTGTGTTTTCATAAACTTCTTTTGTGCTTCTTTCAGCACTGCCTCCCAAAACCAGAAGGCACTCCCCGTATATATCTGAAAATACTTTTTACTTAAAGCTATATTTTTTGTGTATTTTTTTGTCCCTACAAAGGCTTGACAGGTGAATGGCATGTTTCTTACTGGGGAAATACCTTTTTATTCCCTCTTTCTTTTTAATTATGAGCTCATTAGGGATAAATTTGTCGTCATGTATTTCTTGACAACCAGGGCCCTTCTGCATTGAGACAATATAAATATCTTCTGAGTATTTGTACAGGAAGGCTGCATTGGAGGATGGCACTGTTTTATCAGGGAAGTTATTGGTGAGGCAGTTTACATGTGTGTCAGCACAGCCACGTGCATATTCCCCTACAGAGTTCTACTGCAAGGGCACAATATTCTTTTAAATGTCAGAATAAATAATAATAATAAAAAAAATCACAAAGTAATCAAGCTTCAAAAAAAGATATGTAGAAGTTAATACTTGGAGCACTAATGTAGGCTTAAAGATCTTTTCCTAGGTGCACCACCAACTTCATATTCAGTCACTGCTAGCCCCAAAGTCTAATGGAATTCTGTTTAGCATTTATTTCCCATGAAAATAAACTCCAAATTTTATAATTAGAACCTAAAGATAGTTAAAGTTAATGAAACTCCTAATATTAATGGCAAATATGAAAATCAGTCATATATATGTGCATAAAAATCACTCACATGTGTGTGTGAGATGAACAATGTAAGATTGGATCTGATTTTCATGGCATTAGATGAAGTCTAGTAAACTTCTTGCCAAGACAAAGTTCTAGTACTTAGAATGCAAGTTCCAGTTTTCTACCCACAGGCAGCTCAACAGACCACTAATACCTACCAGGAACCCTCAGCTAGCAGCTTAGTCTACCAAAACCTTCTTTTCTTGGAAAACTAGTTTTTTTTGTTTGTTTGTTTGTTTTTTAAAAAAAAACCCAACCCCAGACTCTACAGTTGCATCTATGGAGGTCAAAGTAAGTTTGAGACAGGATTAACAAACCACCAGAAGAGACCGGGCAGCTGCAGGGCACAGGACACTGAGGGAGACAGTTAACTTGCCCAGTCCTAGAAAAGGACAGCTCTAACTGCCCCTGAGGATTTTCACTCCAAACTTCAATATTTAGTATCATCTTCTCCCACCTCAGAAGGGAATAAGATGTCATGACCAAACTGATCACCAGTCAGCTTAAGCGTGACAAAACTAAGTATTACAGCTGTTTTATTTCTCCTATGAAGTAACAAACAGAAAACAAAGGACTTGCCCAAAAGTCAGGGCTAGTCAGGAAAAAGCTGGAAGTAAGTTTGGCTTCTAATTCACTGCAGGCTCCAGCTAAACAGAACAGTGTTGAGGTTGTTATGATTTGTTCTTGGAGTCTGGTAAAAAAATTTGAGATTCTGCATTTTTGAAGGAAATCTCACCTGCACAAACCACGATGAAATAGAGCAAGCACCCAGACACAAAAATCCTGCCCCGCACTCCTATTTGCTACAACACAATCTGGCTGAGAATCTTCATCCTCAACATCACCACATTAAATTATTCATGAAGAAAAAAAGAAAACAAACCAAATGTTATTACCTTAGCTCTTGCCTCCCGGGCAGCTTCTGCTTCTGCAGCCATTGCTCTCTGCAGCTGGACAGGTAATTTCACATCCTTGATCTCCACACGTTCCACCTTAATGCCCCAATCATCTGTTGCCTCATCAAGTGTGACCTATATAAGGCAGGACAATTAGTTAAGCCATCTACCTGGCTGCAAACAAATGTCCAAATTTGAAGAACGACCAATAAACCAAATTAATTATCTTAAAATGCTTTGACTTTACGGGCTTTTGTATTTATACTATGATCTGATAATGATAAAAGCACAGCTGTTGTAAACTAACAAGAAAACCCCAGAGATTGATTAATATATTGAAGGAATTCCGTGGCATAATTTCCTTCAACAGCAGAGTACTGACATAACAATCTTGGGAAGCCCTCCTCTCCTGTATCCCTCATTCCCACTTGCTGGTCCCACTGGTCCATTATTGCTTTAGTCACTCATTTTTATACAGCTCCAAATTACAACTTCGCTTATCACTTGGAAGGTAAAATCAATCCTGACGTGTAAGTTATCCATGGGGTTGCTACTTAACCGATTTGTTTGATGGATTGCTTAGGTAAAGCTGCTCATACCTGCATGCTGTGTGCAATTTCCTCGCGATCAGAGAGAATCTGAGAGAGGTTTTTGGTCCCCAGAACATTCCTCAAAGTAGTCTGTGCTAGAAGACGGGTGGCTGAGTCAGCATTTGTGATATTTGCTACAGCAAGGGTGGCATTCTGAACTCTGTAATAAACCACTCCATCTACATTAACTGTGACAGAGTCCTTGGTCAAGATCTAAAAAGCAATGGGGAAAGCATATAATAATTAAGCACATATGTCATTATCATTATATTCAATAACTATTTACTAGACAAACTCCTAGTTTTTCCAGGGTAGAGCAACTGTCCTGAAAACGAAAGATCTTATACACGTATGCTGCACATGAACATGTCTGTGTACAGATGCACAAACCTTCCAGTATAGCTCTGCAAAGCTTCTCATTGAAAAACATTCCACTCACTTTGCCATAAATGTTGTTTCTAACTCACTTCCTCCAATTCATAGGGTCTGCAATACATACAAGTGACAGGGAGAAAAAAAAAAAAAAAAAAATCGGAAATAGTTTACACTGAAATACATACACTTTTTCATCTGGGAGACTTTAACCTGTTATTCTGAAGCCAGCAACACAGCATAACCAGGTAGGTCCTCCTGGCTCTGGTAACAGCCGTGCGAGAGGCAGGCTGGCTGTACGGGAACGCAAGAGGTACGCTTCATGAAGTACCAAGGCAATAGAACGTTCGCACTCAAAGTTATTTTGTTTGTAACACAGAGATGGGAATATAGAACCACTACATTCAAAATGGGTTAAAGTGCTCTAGTTAAGAACACACACTGGAAACATTTGTGAGAGAGGCTTATTTAATGTTTCCGTACAGAGAAAAAAGGCTAATAATGAATATCATTTCAAATATAGGACACATTAGATTTTCACTTGCATTTAACTTCAGTCACAAGACTATTGATTTATGAAGACATAACTCTGCAGGTGTGTCAGTTTATAAGAGAGGGCAAAACAGGCAACCTACTTAAATAGCAGGCGAGGGAAGAGGGAGCGTATTTTAACTGCACTTTCAAAGAAACATCATAAATGAGTGTTTCCCATACTGCAGGTGGGACTGTGGCTAAAAGCAGCTCTCAATTACTGCTTATTCTGTAACACAGGAATGGCCAATGCCAGAGACTCCAGCACCGCAGTGGCTGTGTAAGTTACTTGACAGAACCGCAGAAACTTTGTCAGAAAGGATGTCTGTGCATTAGAAAGCTTAAAGAAACAGAGAGCCATGCCCATGGGATATTTTAGAAAAGATTGGAAGGGTTCACTGAAGTACGTCTTTACAAGATTGGGTTTCCCTCTCCCGATGGCCTGATGTATTTCAGCTGCACGGGTGTCAGCCTTACTTCAATATTTACGTTGTCCTTCTTGGAGGTACTTCTGATTGAAATACCACCTTGTGCTACTAAATGAGTAGGAGATGATTTCTAGACAAGTTGCAGAGGAAATCCAATTTGTGAACACACTAGATTCAAATGATTTACTGAATTTAACATTTGTATGTTAAGCAAAAGATGTACTTGCGAAGATAAAGACAGGTATTCCTGAAGATTTAGAAGAGGGTACACCAGAAAGGAGCATTAATATTAAAGTTAAAAAGAGATTGAAATATGCCACACAACCACAAGAAGAGGTGTCCTAATTCCATATTAGACAATTACAATTATGTTACTTGACAAGAGAGCGCGACAGGTGAGTTACTTAACCTTCAAGACTTACCTGCTCTGTCCTTCCCCAAACCACCTATTTTAGCAGGCTTTTCACAATAGCATAAGACAAAGAATGAGTAGCATGCACAGAAATCATGTTGTACAAATAAAAATGTATTTCTGCTTTTACCTACTGAAAAGAAACCAACCTAAATACGTAAGCATAATTTAATCAAGCCAAAAGAAAAGCTGTAGATATGATGGCTTCACTAATAGCACATCAGCAGCTGCAAGCACATTTTGCCTGCCAATGATTAGGTTTCTACCAATTAGCCTTTGGAGTGTACTATGGCAGTTGCCATTTGTCTAAATCTTCAACTAATTATGAGCAATAAAACAACTAGCAAATATGACAGAAAACAGATGCACCAGGCAGGTTGCATCAAGCATCTTTGTCTTGCAAAACGCACCAGATACATGAAGGACACAGTTATCATCAACATACAATTGTTCACTAACTTATTTTTAGAGGGCTAGTTGTTTTTTATTCTTTTGTTATCCATTGAGTTGGCATCACTGAGTTCAGCTAGCTTAATGCTGTGGAGAGATTCTGCTAAAAACTTAGGATGTCCAAGGAAAAACAGACTAGAAATAAAAGTAATTTTTTTTGTTCTTTAGGACCTTCAAACTGAAAGACATCAGATGACATTGGGTGCGGTACACCTTCATAATGTTCCTTGTGTACAGCAGGACACAAAAGCAACACGTACACAAAACCCACATAAGAGAGTAGACCATTACCCTGAGTTGTTATTAATAGCATTTGATGTATATAATAATTTCATCCCATTATTTTAGCTTGTTTATATGTCTAGATAAATTGGCATAGGAAAGGTCGCTGCTGCTTCTGGTAATCTTCCAGATTGCACGTAAACAATTAGAGAATGTTGCATGAAGTCCAGCAGTCTTCATTCCAAACCCCTCCCATTCTAGCTCTTAGGCAGAATTACGTTATTTTATTTGGTCCTTAGAGGACAGCATAATCTGTTTTCTTTCAGCCATCTTTTCTTATTTAATGATATTACTAAAGGATATATGTATTCTCCACAGTACATTGAACCTGCACAAGAAATCTACACTGAAACTACACGCTGCCCAATACTGAGGGGGAAAAAGGAAAAAAAGTGAAAAAAAATAAAAATCTTCAGCAGACACAAAGGCAAGTGCAAACTCACTTCCTGAGGAGGAATATCAAAAGAGATGGTCCTCATATCAACCTTGACGAAGCTGTCTGTGCAGGGCAGGACAAAAAACAAACCTGTAAAAAAAAAAAAATCCATTCAAGAAGATGTGAAAATGGGTCATTAAACCAGATAAAACTTGCTACTGAAGTAAGCTTAAATCCAACCACTGTAGCTGTATGGCCCTCTCTGTAACAAGCTCAGCACCATGTTTGCTAGTGGCTTTCAAAACAGGGTAAGATTTTCAAAAAAGTATGCTGAGAAACTTCAATATATTCAGGTCTACACTTGTTTAGAGATCTTTAACATTTGGAAAAAAAACCCCAAACTGTTAACAGCTACTTTTGAAAGTCTGTCCCACATAGTTACTTGTGGGGCCTAATTCTGTCAAGCAGAAACTATCAATCTCCCTCTGTTCTGGTGGATCACTGTAATTCTTAAACTCTACAGCAATGTGGAAGCATTGCAAAACCTGTATGAAAATGAAGGAAGAAGCTATTGCCCCTTTCTGTCACTTTGAGCAATAGCTGAAAATAACATTCTTTCAGATCTCATAAAAATTTCTAATATACACAGGAAACTTTTCAAAACTATGAAATAATGTAATTGCTTCTATTTCTTTTGAAGAATGTTAAGGCTTTCAGACCATTTAGGTTTTAATTCACATACTAAATTTCTTTTCTAAAATGGCACATTTGACGCCATTATTCTTCCCTTTACGTTCTGTGCTTTTGATTCTACCTGAAGACCATGCATTAACTAAGGAGATCTGGGAAAGGCTCACAGATAATTAGTTTACTATCTTCTCAGTATAAAGTAACATAGCCTCTTACTGGAAGTTACAAAATTCTTGAGAAATCAATTTGCCAGTCTAGTGCAATGTCTCTAGACAGCCATTATTTTGCTGATGACTTAATTGGAACAAATATTAACAATGCTCTCCAGAACATACCTGGTCCCTTTGCTCCCCCTTTTAAGATGCGTCCAAGTCTGAATATGATGGCTCGCTCGTATTCCTTTATGATCTGTAATAAGTAGTTGGATGTCATGCAAGGGTTTCCAGAAGCCATATAATGGAGTGCAAACTATGTACACACTGACAGTCTTGAGTCTCAAATGCGACATACATTTCTATACTGGCTGCTTTTGAGAATTTTAGCCTAAACTTTATTGTCAAAAAGCAAACAGCAAAATGAGCAAGTAGGACAATATTCCACAAGAAACATTCTTCAGACTGTGGCACCATCTATCAACAGCAGAAGCAACAGCATGTCATTTGGGCAGGACCAAGCACTAGAAGCAGCCATCAGGAATATCCTGGCAACAACAAAACAGAGTGCAGTTATATGTGACCCAGCAGAGATTTTTCCAGCTCTAATTCTGGTGTAGTATATTAGCCAAAGCAAAGCAGGAGCTATTTCCTCCGGTCTGGAAAATGAAAACATCAAGGTCAAAGCGGGCACAGATGACACAGTCTCTACAAATCTGTCACATACAGCCACATATATGCACATACGTAGATACTTATATTTACATACTTCATATTTACACACATACATATACAGGGAGAGATTTCCTAAAAAATTATATTAAAATACCAGTCCTCCCAGAGTAATTATGTATTCTTGCAATTAGTCTGATCTTCCAAACTAGCTTATATACTAATGACAACTGGGTACACGTAGTAAAGATGTCAATGCAAAGATAGTTTTGACTAAATACTGTAACAGCACTTTTTGTTTGTTTGAAGATTAACGCACTGAAATATTGGGGTCTGCTATAGGCTGTCTGCTAGAGTTCAACAAAGAATAAAGTTAGATTAATTTGTGTTTAAAACAAATAAATAAAAGATAGAACAATAATAACCACTGCATCTGCATTGCTTAAAGTTTTAATCCAACGTAGCCGTGAATGACTTTACCTTTATGCACATCCAGATTGATATAGGAAATGTAAGAACAGTGAAAAGAAGTGAAGTGATGACCAGGATCCATCCACACACACCAAGGCCAGTATCAGAGTCATCTGCAGGAGAAGAGCAGAAATTTTCAGATTTTTAAAACCAAGAGTGCCTGGTAAAGAAAGTGCCTGTAATGATATTTGTGTTGAATATTCCTTGAAATAAGCCACTGTTAGCACTACTCTTCTTGCCAAACTCACTCGGTTTAGATCAGAAGTCAAATTAAAAGCCAAATTCTAGTTTCATTTTACTAGTCTCTAGAAGTTGCGCAAGATAGCTTAGGGCAGAACGTGGTCCAGGTAACATGTAAGCAGAATTAAGTATGCTAATATTTAAGTATAGCCCCTCAAATGCCTCCCTCTCCCCCAATTTCCTCTAGCAGAATGACCAATAGGCAGCAGTAGAAATTCTGTTCTTTTATTATCCAAGGAAGTCAGACCAACACTTGCTAAATGAGTGAAATGCAAACACCCCATAGCTCATCAACTCTAGTGACAAGACATTTAGAATCTGGTATATGTTCCAGCTGTCATAGGTGCAGATCTAAGAAAACCACAATTCTCAGAATTGTTGTATCTAGGAAGTAGTAGGATAAGATGTGGTACAACATTAGCTGGGCATGAAATAAAGTCTGTCAAGTATTCCTTAGCCAAAGACTCCTTATTCTTAGAAACCAAACATGATAGTTCTCTATCATGAAATGACACCAACTGAAGGTGCAAATAACAAGAGCTAGTGGTTTCAAATGCTACACAGCTAAAAAAAGCAATGCACCATGACAAAATGCAGACACACTGGGAAGCATTCATAAAGCTATAGGAAGTTTCTTATCCTGCCAGCTAAGACTCCTAACACGCTGCCAGGAGCCCATTGCCAAGTGGGGATATCCCAGGGTGAAACTGAGCACTCGCAACCATCACAGACCTACTGGTGGGGTTCTGAAATTCAGCTTTCTCACTCCATCCTTTAAAAAGCCAAAAGTATGAAATGCCAAGAAGCACTCACAAAGCTTAGAAAAAAACCAAAATTCTCACATTTACATGAAAGAATGTTACTTCAGGATCACACTTCCTGATTTTGCTGAACTGTAAATACCCCCTTACTGTGCTACAAATATGCAAACATTACCTTAACTTGATCAATGCCACAAATACTTAAAGGACTGGAATCTTGTTATCAAATGGACCGCATTCAGCAGCTTACTTAGAAAGAAACAGCATTAAAGAATCGAGAAGTTTTAGTTTAGTTCTACCTGGAATTATATAACGATTTTTTTTCTGTATTCACCAAACAAAACTGTAATTCAATTTGTATAACAAAACTGACCAGTTGTAAGAAATAAATCTCTGCATCCCCACCCTGTTATTTCAAGTAGAACCCATTTTATTATAACAAAAAGTCGTGATTTTGAAAAATAGCTATTGATTTTAACAACTCCAGATACACGAGTAAGCATTTCATTGTGCCCACAATTGCGCTCAGCATTAGCAGTATATGCCTTGGATGAAGAGGGAAGCGAGACAGATCATTCATTACCTATCCCTAACCTTCAGAGCCAGTAATAGCAAATAATAGTATATACTTCACAATTTTAGATCCACAATATTTGACTAAAATCACATAAGTCAGCAAAATAACTGGGAATGAATACTGAAGTTTCCGGTCCTCTTTTTCGCTGATTGTGGGCCTGAGAGCTACTCCTAGCTTTTCCAGTAAGATGGAATATGGAGGTGGTGGAGAATATTAAGTTTTTGTCTCACACAGTATCTTGAACTTTATGAAGTTACTCAAAGCTTCTGAAACCAGTTGGCTATCTTATCTAGAATTTGTATCCCTGTCACACACCAGTATAACAACCCTGACAGATACGTCCTATCATGCATCATTTTAAAGTTCCTCTATGGAAAGTTACCTAAAGGTATTCCCCCCCAGGTTTACTACTACGCAGTGGAAATACCAGATTAAAGGAGCAATTTCCAGGCCTTCTGCGAAAGTCAAGGAAATGCACTACCTTACCGATTGCCTATCGATATTAAGCAGCTGTCAGCATTAAGCAACACCTGTAAACTCATTAGTGAAGGGAACATTACCTTTCATTTAGCAACAAGGTATTAGTCAGCCTAAAACTATAAAAAGTACTCACAATCTACACTGATCAGGAGGAGAAGTCTCCATCTCGCTTTTACTTAACTTTCATAAACCTAAAAGAGCTGAGGATCCTGCTTGAGTTCTACAGTTCAACATCAAGTCTTCACCACCAACCACCTACCTGCTCTTACCAGAACTACAGCATGGAAGAAAAATTATCCATTTGTTTCCCTGTTGAACATGAAGGTAGAAGTCACAACTCAAATAATGTAAAATTTCAAGATTGAGTAAGCACACTATTTAACAACAATGATTGTCCCATCATGTGGTATATTTCACAATACAAAAACTCAGAGAGATGCTGTCTCATGCAAAACTATATGAAGCACAGGAAATATGCTTGGAATCTGTGGAATGAGCTTTCTTATCGCAATTTTTTAACATCTCATTCATGGGACTTGGACAACTTCACCAACGGGCCATTCTTGCCAGATTTCTCAGTCAGGGTCATTGATACTGGATTCTAAATAGCAGCTAGTTCAACAGCACTGAAATGAGACCAACAGAGACAGGGCAGGTATAACACAGCCTCAGGTGCACCTCTTGCAGATGATGCATATCCCTCCCCACCCGAAGTGCTAAAAGAAAAAAAAAAAATTTACGCAACACTATGTGATGGCTACAGCAGACCGCGTCCCAGCCCTCCTTCATCCACCACATACATGTACCCTTTAACAGAGACAAAAATGCATCTTTGGTTTTGGGAGGCTGTCGAACAACAGCTCAAGGAAATATTCTTTTCACTAAGTCCCCAGAAAACAACTGCAGAACTACTGAAAACAGGCTTGCAGCATATTTTGTGATGCAGAGGCAAAACAACAATAAGTTTGTCTTTTATTTCTTAGCTGCACCAGTAGCATTCAAGATTAGCTAAAGAGAACTAGAGTAAGAAATAAGGAAAAACATTTTTTGTAGTGAGAGTTCTGCCTGGAAACTACAGAGAACTGGGTTTTGCTTCTTCCTAAACCAGATTCCCTATGCGATATTTCTGAAACTACAAACTCAAAAGGAGAAATGCAATTTACTCCTCTTAAAAAAAAACAAACACCAAAACAACCAAAATCCAACAAAACTAAAACCTTGCTGATACAACAGATGCATGATGATTAAAAATAATTGCTGAGGATATATATTTAAATATTAATATACTGTAATGTATGAAAAAGCGAGAAAAACAATGTAATGGCTTCAAAAAACAGACACTACGAAAAATTCAGATGATGTTAAAAACATACAGAGTACATTGCATTTTCTCCACAGCTATCGCTGTTGGGACCGGTCCCTCATTTTAAAGGCACTGACTTGCAGAGACAAGGCCTAGAAAATATAATCATGAAAGAAAGACAAATCAATAATTGTATTACAGCTGTTACTATTAATCACAGAAGTGTTATTAATCATAGGAATAATTTATATTACAAAATAATATTCTTTAACAATGAAAACATCAACTCCACTTCAACTAGTCTCTGTTGGCCACAAAAAGATGCTCAAAGCCCCGCTTATTCACCCAATGCTACCATTAACATTCAAAGTCCACGTTCCAGAAATTGTACATTTTTAGATATGCACGGCTGTTTTTTTTCTTTCCTTAGGAGGTTTTAGATCTTCAAGTTTATTTCAAATAGAGTTTAGGGAATTGCAAAATACGATATAATTCCAAGGGATTAAACACAGAGATACCAGGTATTGGCTAGGCCTCTCATTAAAGGCAAAAACTGGTTCTAATCTCAAGCAATTCATAACACTATTTCTAAGTGAAAAGGTGATAGTTGAGGATATTTTGAGCAGGTAGATATACGCAACTAGCTGTTGAAGTAATATGCTAAAGGCAGCATACGCAGAACAAAATCAATTTTTTTTCCACAACAGTGAGAAGTTTTAAATTTGCAAAGAAATTATCGATTTCAGTATGAAAAAGTACATTTGAATTAGCTATACCAACGCAGGAATATGAGCTATAAAACCCAGAAAGCCTAAATATAAATCAAAATTACTTGAAAATAAGTACTATTAGTATTCTAATATTTTATAAAATAGAATAATAACCTCTTTTAAATTTATTTCTTTAATAACCTCTTTTAGCAACTTCAGCTATCACAAATAGCTATGATTTAAAAGCAACTATTGACATAGAAGAGTTGCACGGCTTAATTATAAATTAGTCATGAAGCAGTTCTCCATGCTGCAGATGCTGATGAGGCACCAACATCAAAGTCTGGGCTTTTTTAACTGGTGGTAAAGCTAGCTACCAAACTTTGGTTGTCTCTTGCCCGATTTTCTAAAGTGCCACACACTCGGTCATATACACCTACAGCTTCAGTTCAACACTTGCGATATTCCTGCTCTACTATTATCAAGATAGTAAAAACTCACACCTGGAATTTAATCAGAGGAATCTTAATTTGTGGACAGTCTGCAACAGCTTACGCAGCTCTTTAAGAAATAAACCACAAGGTGAAAGAATATTAAAAAAAAAATTAATTGAATCAGCCTTCGATCCCTTTAAGGCTGACTGGAACAGTTACCATTACTTTAGCAAGAAATTATCACTTGGATCATCAAACAGTATTAACAATTTATAATAAACACTGAGTGCTGGAGGCTGAAATGGAAGGGGGGAAGTTCTCATTACCGCTTGAGGTGTGGCACACACTTCGCTTGTGACTTATTTTCTTCTGCAAAGACTGCAATCTGAACAAGCACATCACTGACAAATGGCAAAAACCTGCCAGACTCCTAGGTACCACAAGAGGAAGGGACCTTCCCCCCCAGCCATGCAAACAACCTCCCTGACTTAAAACAAAATGTATATGGGAGATCAACTGGACTAAACACAAGGCAAGCAATACTAGAGATCTCCACTTTCATGCTGCTCGGTCAAATCCAGGATTGTCCGAGAATGACTGAAGGGTGTTATTCAACTGTTTGCTAATTAGCAAACAATCAGGAACAACAAGGTATACTACTTTCAGTGAGGACTAAAGGTCTTTTCAGATGCTTCTCAAAGGATTTCACATGGGAAGTAGCCAAAATTATTACATCTAATAACCAAAATTACATCTAATTTCATTTACTGCACAGATACTTCATTACGACAAAAATAACTCGTAATCAGCTTTAGCCTCCAAAACAACACATCACACAGCAACTAGAGAACACCCTCCGTAGCACATGAAGCGAAAGGCTCGCTGAGTCCCAGACAAGGTTAGCATCAGAGTGACCACTGTTAGGTATTAATAACTAACATACTTACAGAATGAAATGTATATCCTCTCCAAGTATACAACAGCTAGCATGTGCCATTAGGCGTGGGGCCCAAATAGATCTAGTTATTTATACAACTCAGATTACCCAGCCAAACCCTTTGTATATAAAGCCATCTTATAAATACATTTCCTCCTCCAGTTGCAAACAGCAAAACCGTAAAACAAATCATGACTTTTCTGCAGTCTGTTTCGGAACAACGCAACTGATAGCAAAACACTCCAGCTTCCAATGACAGAAACTGTTAGGTGCATTATTTTAGTGCATCATCTTCGAAACTCCCTGACCCAGGTTACACTCACACCTACTGAGAGGCCAAAACCCACCCGAATAAGGATAGCAGGAAGCAAAAATCAACTACAGCTTCATTGCCCAACTTGAGGAAATACACCTGACTTTTATCACTTCTCCAGTCACACCCATCTAACGTTTTGCTCAAGTGAGAAGCACTAACGGTGTAAACAACCAGTTCCAAATTCTTTTTGTTCTCATTTACTGGTGCTGCGCCTCGGGGATTACTTCCGTTTACTCTGCTCTTAATTATTTGTTTAGCTTTCCCCTCAGTGACACGAGTTACCGTACAGGAAAACGGAAAAAAAACCACCAACCAAAACCCCCAGGTTATGCAATTGGGGCCAACTCTCGGCGAAGCTCTTCTGCCTCCCCGGGCGCTATTTCTAACGGGGCGTGAAGCGGCGGAGGGCGGCACTGTCGGGCAATGGCACCGGCGGGCGCCATCCCGCTGCCGTTAGCGGGGAAAGCGGCGGCGGGGCCCGGC